>WTSP01020074.1:30599-47681 GCA_025331215.1 Actenoides lindsayi
AGGTGTCCCTGCCCATGGCAGGAGGGTTGGAACTAGATGATCTTTAAGGTCCCTTCCAACCCTGACAATTCTATGATGTGTTGATACTGACCTTTGAGACAACAGTAAATAATTCATAGCACTGACTTCTTAAAAAAAGTTTTATGTTCACACTGATATAAATTCAGCTTAGCCAATTATACTTTAATGACTTGGTAGTCAAGCCCTCAAAGCAGTCATATGTTTTGTTTCATTCTTTAAAAAAAAGTTTCACATCTCATCTATGTGGCTGTTCCTTGAGGCTCAACAATAAGGGGAGTTAATACTATTCAAGCATTCTTGACAGTTGAAAATGCAACTGAAGAAGTTAATTTTATGTGCAAAATCAATACTGCAAGCACCTTCTTTCTGTATTCTGGCCTATTTGATAGTAAATAATCTCCTTTGTGCTGTTAATGATGATTAAACTGTAGAAAGCCTAAACATTTTCTGTAAGCTTCATGTAAGCTGTAATATTACCCTACAATTGTTTTATAACTTAAAGCAAACTCTTATTAATTAAAATTGCATTATATTTTATTTATGAGGTTATCACTGTGTTTATGCTAATCCACAAACATTTCTGCAGCAATGCTGTGCTGCATTTTGGTAATTTCAGTTACAGCCATGCAGCGAACCTCGGCTGTGAAATTATTGGCAGTATAGGATCTCCTTTTTTGAGGACAGTTGTTTTAATTTTTGATTTCTTGAAATCAGCGATTCAGTTTAATGCAGTGGTTCAGACAGACAGTAAGTTAACCATGAGCCAGCAATGTGCCCTTGTGGCCAGAAGGCCAGTGGTATCCTGGGGTACATTAAGAAGAGTATGGCCAGTGGATGGAAGGAGGTCATGCTCCCCCTCTATTCTGCCCTGGTGAGGCCACATCTGGAATACCATGTCCAGTTCTGGGCTCCCCAGTTCAAGAGAGAAACGGAACTACTGGAGAGAGTCAACAAAGGTGATTGGGGGACTGGAACATCTCTCTTACAAGGAAAGCTTGAGAGATGGGACTATTTAGCCTGGAGAGGACTGGGAGGAAACCTTAGCAATGTCTATAAATATCTGAAGGGTGGGTGCAAGGAGGATGGAGCTGCTCTCTTTTCAGTAATGTCCAGTGACAGAACAAGGGGCAATGGGCACAAGCTGGAACACAGGAAGTTCAATTTGAGGAGAAACTTCTTTCCTGTGAGGGTGTTGGAGCACTGGAACGGGCTGCCCCAGGAGGCTGTGGAGTCTCCTTCTCTGAAGACTTTCAAAGCCTGCCTGGATGCAATCCTGTGTAGAGTGCTCTAGGCAAACCTGCTTTAGCAGGGGAGTTGGACTAGATGATCTTTAGAAGTCCCTTCCAACTGTGACAATTCTGCGACAATTCTGTGATTCTGATCTACAGACCCCTATCAGGCTGTGCTACTCTCGGTACTGCACGAAGGAGGATTGCTCTGAAGAAATGTGATATGGGCCAAAAGGGGGAAATGACAGAAGATGCTGCCAAATCATGGGCTAGGACTTGCCTTTGTCAGCAGTGTCCTCAAATAATTAAGAAAACGAACTAATATTGTGTTAGCAGTTGTGTGTGACTTGTTTGTTGTAGGAGTGGACAACACCTCCCACGTGTTGCAGCATTCAGTGTGAGCTTCCCTGTAATGTTTCATCCCCAGAAATGATGTGACTTCTGAAGATGCATTTAGTTTTTTTTGAACTACTTTTTTCATGCTACCATTTAGTACTTAGTGTCTAATACAAAACTCTTCCTGTGTGATAGATCAGAAAATCCTTTATATAGAGAATATGGTTTTAGGGTGAGCACATAAAATGCTCTTTTTATTATTAAAATAACACTAGCAGTCTTGACTAATCCTGTGTACTGGGTGCAGGTGCCCAGGTGCTGGCAGCAGGGTCTGCAGGGCAGGCTCTGTGAGGAGAGGCTGGCCAGTACTGGACATGATTTCCGACCAACCCACTGCAGGGCACAGCTGAGCCCAGCAGCCAAGGTGGTGGCACTTCAGAGGAAACTTATTTCCAAAAGCATGAAACACCTGACAGAGTAGGAGGGAACCAAAAAGAGTGACAAGCAGCAGAGGGAACACTAAGGTCAGAGGAGCAGCTCCATGATGCTGGAGCAGGTCTTTATGGCACCCGTGAGGACCCCATACTGGAGCAGATGGAGATCTGCTGAAGGAATTGCAGCCTGTGGAGAACCCCCAAAAATTGCTGAAGCAATTTTTTTGTTTTGTTGCTGAAGGACTGCAATTCACGGGAGAGAGCCCATGCCAGAGCAGCAGGAATATGTGAACAGGCAGGAGCTGCAGCTTGTTATGGAGTGCCCCTAGCTGCCCGTGCCCTCTGCTCCCTGCACTGCTTGAGGTGAGAGGTGGAGGAGCCTGGAGTGAAGGACTAAAATTCAGCTTGGGAGAGAGGGGAAGAAAGGTGTTGTTTTAATGTTTGTCTTTGTTTCTCACTTCCTGAGTCTATTTTAATTGACAGTAAATTACATTAAATTATCCCCAAGTCGAGTCTGTTTTGCCTGCAGTGGTAACTGGTGAGCAATCTCCCTGTCTATACCACCACCCATGAGCTTTCTCATCCTGTTTCCCTCTTGTCCTGTTGAGGAAGGCACTTAGGTTGTGGTGGGTTAACCATGGCCTTCTTTTAAGTTTCAGTCTGTAGGCTTGTAGATCTGCTGAGGTTGGATACTGGAGTACAGGAGGTTCAGCACTCTGGTTCCACTCATGCAGTTGTGTAGTGTCTGTGTTTCCTGGGCTCCTTCTGTGAACCAGCTTTTGGATAAATTCCCGAGGTGGGGCTAATAGATACTGAAAATCCTGACTCTGATGGGGATGCCTCCGTTAGTGTCAGGTGGTTGCACTAACTAGAGTCAATCACTATGTCATCCTTATCTTAATCAATGTTACAGTTCAGAAAATGTTCTGTCCTAAACTTCTAGTGCTTGAGAAACACAAATACTTGAGAATGTGTAAATATTCCGGTATACCATGAGTGCTCTTAATGTGGCTTTGAAGAGCTTGACAATTGCAAAGCCTTCGTAAAATAATAACTGCACTTTCCATTCATATTCTAATGGTGTTTTTTCAGTGGGCTTGCTAAACTTGTGTTTAAATCCAACCCCTTTTTCTGTCATCATGAGCCTAGCAATTGAGGTAATAACTCAGCTGGTCTTTGTGTTTTAACTCTACTGCAAAAAGTTGCTTTTTTGAAAACACTTTGTCAGAAGACAAAGATTTAACCGTCTGCAAATTAAAACATTAACTGAAAATAACACAAACAGGTACCATAAAAAAAAAATAAATCAAGATTCCAATGTTAATATATACAATCCTGATAGCATGTGTTTCTTAATTTAATACCTAGATTTTTTTACTTTGCAGTATGATTTTTGTGTAACCTGATAAAATGTCTATAACTCAAATTGTTGGATTTTGAGGGCTTAGCACAAAAGGAAGACCTGACTGATGTTTTCTAATTTTATAGTATTTTTTTTATTTGCTCCTTTCTCTATTTGGCGTGTAATTTTCAAAACTGGTAGAAATGTGGATCAAGTAAGTAAGTTGCTTTTAGCTTTACTAATATTTTTAATGATTTGTCTTTTAAATATTAGTAGATACAGTATTTTGGTTGATTTATGCTCTGTGTCAAAAGAACCTGCTAATTCAGCAAATGTATCAGCATTATGTAGCAACACCTGCAAAACATTTTCTTCCTAAATCGCCTACGTTTTTAAGCAGTGAAGCAGAAGGCTTCTGCTATGTAGTGGCATTAATGTTGAGAAAGTATGATTGATGATGGTCTTGTCACTTGAAATTCATTTCAGGTGTTGCGTTCCCAGTGTTAACTTAAAGTAATTCACTGTAACACAAATGGATGATTTTCATAATATGCACATACATAGTAAGGTAATAACTTTGGCAGTGCGGGATAAAATGTGCTTACAGTGACTTTGTCCTCTGAACTGCTCAGATGAAAGTTTGCAGTGAGAGTTTTGCAGAGGAGCAGCTGGTCTTAATTTCTGAGTACTATTATATGGTAAGGTCATTGTCTAAGGCTCAGGTCTACTGAATAAAACGGTGGTATTTTAAGTGGGAGGAGAGAAGTCAAGGGAAGTGACTTTGAGTGTGTGTTTGGGCAGCAGAGAGAAATCAAACCTGTTTGTGGAATGGTTACCTGCAAGACAGGGAAACTTTTTTCTTTTGTGGACCATCTTTTTGCCCCTTAGTTGTCCCATGGTTGCCTATTTTCTGAAATGTATCCTTCATTATTTTATCTCCTGTACTAGCTGAAGTTCAGCTGCTTCTTTTAGAGACTGCATAGATTGCTAACATAAATAAAATCAGGAGGCTAAATGAAATTTGATTACATTCAGTATTTTGTCTTTTTATTTCTTCTACCTGCTTTTTGCATCTACTACAAAGTGCAAGATTTAGTTTTTAAGTACTGAATTTGCAGCATAAGCAATTGATGTGGTCTCTGCAGGGTTCTCTTCGGTTTGATTTATATGGCAATACTTCCATTTTCAAATCAACATAGGCATTTCGTGATAGTAAAAGAAACAAAGCAAGATGTACAGGATTTGAAGCATGTGGAAGGCTTGCTTAACTTTTGAGATGTTCTCCAAATTTCAGAGCAACTATTGGAACAGAATATATTAGCAGGAAGAACAATTTTATTTCCATGTTGTGTGATAGATGCAATAACCTGGAAAGGCATCAGTTAATATAGTACCTGTTTAATGTAATCTTAAAATCATAGAATGTTAGGGGTTGGAAGGGACCTCTAGAGATCATCGAGTCCAACCCCTCTGCCAAAGCAGGATCACCTAGGGCATGTCACTCAGGAACGCATCTGGATGGGTTTTGAAAGTCTCCAGAGAAGGAGACTCCACAACCTCTCTGGGCAGCCTGTTCCAGGGCTCCCTCACCCTCACAATAAAGTTCCTCCTCATGTTGAGGTGGAACCTTCTATGCTCAAGTTTATGCCCATTGTTCCTTGTCCTATCGCTGGGCACTACAGAAATGTGACTACAATTTATTAATATGCTGGAAATAGTAACTTGAGAATGGTGCACTGTGGTCATTGTGGAGGAACTGTAATGGCATATGTGGTTGGTAGGTAAACAGAAGCCTGTATTGCAGGATGACACTGTGTTACAAATTGGAGATTTTCTCCTTTTTTCTTACGACCTTCTGTGACCTATAGACGGTTGCTACATGATAGCTGTAGGAGTATCTATCTGGAGTTAGCTTACACTGGAGTTGATGACAAATTAGTTTGTCAACTGTGTTCTGTCTTTCTTGGATAACACCAGTTAAGTTTCTGGAAGGTACCTGTTAAGTGCTCTAGCTGATGTTTACTGTAGACCACCAATGGAGCAGGACTCGAGTGACACAGGGGGCCATCCATACTGCCAGTGAAGATGTACCCAGTGTGTTATTTGGCCTTCAAGTGTTTTACTGTGGAATGAGACTGATTTGTGTGTGGAGTTGTTTCCTGGAGAAACTTGATTCATGTGTCTCAGTAATGCTATCTGTGATGATGCAGACTTGGATTTCCCCGCCACCTATACATTGAAAGAGATTCATTAGTGAGACCCAAGTTTCAACTGCTTACTAGTTTTATATGGGATTCAAGAGACACAATTTACTTACCACAGCTATGTACAGTAAATCATAAGCTTCCCTTCAAATGAACATATTGAATCTCGCCTACAACGTTGCATGATTCAGTAAAGGAGCATAAATCTTGAATGTGCTTTGTTTAAACCAGTTCTTTCAAGTGATGTCGTTGCTTTTAGAACAGCACAGTTGTTCACTGGGCTTAATAAATGGATTTTTAAATCCATGATTGTTGAAAAGCAACGCTGCTGCCTCACTGGCACACTTGAACAAGTGTGGTCAAATCCTGACAGTTGCACTTTTATAACATGTCTAAAGAGCATGCCACTTCTATTCTGACTTTCAAATTGTTTATGACTTGCAAAGGTTAAGTACTTAGGCTAAATTTAGATTTCCTGTGGAATATAACTAATCTGCTTATTCTTATGTGTCTCTTTGTCCAGTTGCTCTGGTAGCTCATTGCATCACTTCTTAGACAAATTAAAATTTCTTCTGTTTGAAAGCTTTGTGGGGTATGTGCCCAGTTCCTAAAACTGGACTTTTTCTTTCTTCAACTCATCCTTTCTGCTAACTTCAAGACTTGTCTGTTGAAAGAATTGTGGGGTTTTAGGGGTCTCCCCCCAATTTCTTCATTACACTTTAGAATGTCTGTGTTGCAGTGCACTTTGCACCAAAGTGATTCTTTTCTTGCTTTGCTCACTTTGTAAACATAGTTTTGGAAGTAAAGGAGTGAGGAACGTTTTGAAAACTTTGCAGTGTAATCCTAAAAAATACTATGTGATGGAAAAATCACAAACAGTACAAGAGTAAATGCACCTGCATTCACCATGGTGATTTTTTCATTATCTCCATTGTCTGTAACCCTTATGTCTCATGATCCTTGGTTAGATGTTAAATTCTGGCTAACATATTGCACACTTTTATAAACTTACTCTACAGATATCCAAAAAGTTGCACCTTTTTTTTATAAAAAAACACATATTTGATAGCATACTAAATACAGATGCTGGTAGGATTGCTGTTGTGAGTAGTCACAAATCAGTAGGTCTTGTAGCTGTTGAAAGCAACACATACAGCAGTGAGTGTTAGATTAAGCATTCGAGAAAGAACCAGAGTCAGGCAAGTTACCAAATTTACTTTGCAAGTTATTTTGAGACCTAAATTAAGCGGTAGTATCTTAAGTTATGGTTACAGTTTGAGTTAATGATTTGGATTAACAGCAGAAAAGGTTTCAAGAAATATGGAATGTAGAAGGATAGGAAGAGGATATGTTTTAAAATGTTTAATATTAAAGTGCGTGAAGTGGCATAAAGAAATCAATTGAATCACTAAAAATTCTAGTGGCTGCCTTTCCAAATGTGTATGTTGGTTTTGATTTTTTTCATACATTTCTCCATGAAATATGGAGAGTGTCTGTTCTCCTACGTGAAGCTTTGCAGTATCTCAAGGCAGTGAATGAACGTCACGTATGTGATGTTAACATGTTTTTTGCCATTCCTACTAATGATAAAGATCATCTGACTATTGGGGAGGGACTGCATCTTAAATCCTTTTTTCAGTCAGAAGGAAAAATGAGAAACGACTGTCAGTAGTTCTAAGACAGGCATAAAACAAATGGAACAACTGATAGTATTGGATAACACTTGGTTAATTATTGTATCGACTTTTTCTAGAGGTCAGAGCACTTCTTTAAGCAGCAAATGTGAGAATAAAGTACACACAAGTCTTACCTCAGAAACGTTTGTGTTTAAAAGAAATTCTACTGTAAGACTAATTTTAAAAAAACCATTAATTTTACTGACTACACAACTTGGGTGTTTTGAACTCTTTTAAAAAGAAAAATTCCCAACTTCCCAATGAGAAGTTAATCTGTTAATATATTTCTTCTGCAAATAATTGCTAATCTGTGTACTTACTTTAGAGAAGAAGCAGGCATTTATTTATCATTCCTGTAGGTGAAGATTATTTGCCAGAATTTTTTTTTCCTGGTAATAGGAAAGCAGAGAGTTTCAGGGGCTGTATAGTTGAGCAGACTTGTTACAATAAGACCTCACCTTGTTGTCTTATGGGCAGTCTGTACAGGCGGTCACAGAAATCACTGGAGTGCTATCTTCCTGAAATACTAGAAATACAGTTTACTTAGGCTGCAAACAGAGAGCTAAGGTAGTTACACTTGGCTCTAGCAGTATTGGGCCCTTACCAGCTGTGACTTCATTTTGCAGCTCTAGGCTGTGAATCAGCAGATCCTTATTTGAACGATTTCATTTCTCCAGGAGAGCATCAGGTGCCTCTGCATTACCTGTACTCTTCTGCCAGGCTTCTACTGGAACATCACTTTCCTCCCAGTAGCCAGCAGTTTACTTGCCTGAGGAGGGTGCTACTTAATTCCCAAATACATTGAGTGCAGGGATCCATTTTTAAAGTAGGTTAATCAGTGTCTTGTGCTCAGCTGAGGTTTTTTGTTGTTGTTTGTTTAGCCATTTTCTCATTAAGTTTCTCTTGGTTACCTGACATGGCTTTGGAAAGTCTTTATTTGGTTGGATGTTTTGGTTTGGGTTTTGTGTTGTTGGGGTTTTAAAAATTATTTATTATTATTATTGTTATTGTTATTATTTTGTTTGATTTACCTCCTGCTGGATTATCTCCAATTGCTTTATAGTTCACCTCTGTTATTCTTTTCCAGTATTCGGCATTAGTGATGTAGAGGGAAGTACAGACCCACTGGTGCAAACTACCTCTTGTTAGGGAGCATACTTTCTACTTAATTTTCCATTCCTTACTGAGGAGTCTAGCCTTGCATTTCTCTGCCATGTGTACTATATTCTATCTGCACATCCAGTTGTCTCATGTGATCTGTTCAGCCCGAAGAATGATATAAATTAAAAGTTGGGTGTGCAGACATTACTGAGCTTTCCTTAAGAGAGGTCTCGTGCTGCTGTGTTCCACCTTTCCAGGTCTACCTTAATCTGTCAGTGGTTCAAGCCTGCCTGGATTTATAAGCACTGGGGTCCTGAAGGATCACAATAGCTTCATGTGGAGCACTTTGACATTGCTTTGAACTGAAATTTGTCTGAAGTGGCTTTCTTTTCTCTTGAGGTATGTGAGGAGGCGGTGGTCTGGTAGCAGTAATCTCAATGTTAGTAGGCATGTCTGTACGGCCTGTCCTCGGCTGGTTTTTGTTCTTCCATGGATCTTCTATTACTGGGAAAGAGGAAACTGGGAGAGGTTTTTCTTAGGTTCTGTGTGGGTTATGTGTGTTTGGTAGTGTGTCATATCTAAGCGTATACATAAATGTTTTGTATCATCTCACCTGATGGTACCTCACGTGTCTGAGGGAGGAAGCACGAAAGTACTGTAATATAGATGTTCTGTAGTCAAAATGGATTTTGAAAGGCAGTGATGGATTTATTCAGCATCCAGGGTCACAGGGAAGTCTCCAGCTACAAGTGAGAATTTGTAAAAGCTCGTATGCGCTCTGTAGATTTTTTGCAAGGATACTGAATTAGGTGTTCAGTGTCTGAGCTGTAGAAAGGCAGAAAATACAATGAAGTACCAGGAAAAAACAGACCAATGAAGATATACAGTTTCAATATACATGTAGCTTATGAAAGATCTTTTCAGCTGTAAATTTTTTTTTCTGTGTTTATGTAAACAAATTCCTTTTTACGTAAATACTAGTATTTTCCTGTTTGTAAAGATTGATGTTTAATTTAAATAATCTGTAGCCTTGAACAAATATCAGATAGGAAAGGGCTTTTTATTATCGTCTGTCACAAGTTAAGCAAAATGACATGGTTTATTAATGACTACAGCCTTTGTTTATATATGTACATATGAAAGAAATGGATTAAATTTGGATGTAGTGCTTAGAGCTTCTGAAGTAGTAGAAAACCCCATGAGTTTTCCCTGTTGTTTTCCTCGTTATGCTGCCAAAAGAAGGTGAAGGTTGTTCTGCTACCAGTTTTGTTAATCCCAAAGGATTTGTGTTTCTTTTTTACTCCATCCTTTTGATGTAGAGACAATAAAAATAAATTTTAAAAAAAGGTAGAAATCCCAACACCCACCCCCTTTTGAAACTGTGAATCAGAAAAATCCTCTTTGGGATACATGAAAATGTTGAATTACTTCTTTAAAAGGTGGAAAGGATTTCACCAGTTGTCAGAGTGAATGAACAGAACTATTAATCGGTACTTACTCCAAATGACAAGCTTTTAAAGTAATTTTTGGAAGAATCGAGTCTCCCAGGTGCTTATTGCAGAATGTTAGCTGTGTGACACCCTTCAGTGACAGAAAGTAAATATTCATTTCTTGATAAAAGCTGATATCTCATATTGCATGAACAAATAAGTAAAAGAAGTGTAACAGAGGATGCAGGCTAAAAAAAAAAAAAAGAGCTACGAATTAGTTTAGAATATATTTAAATTTAAAATCAGTCGCTTATCTGTCAAATAAAGTAACATTTGGCCTTGTTAGATATTTTAAGAAGCGGCATTTCTAAAACAAATTGCACTGTTTCTTCTGAAACATGCTTCTAGCCTTTACTGAGTACTTTTACAGAGCAAAATTAAAATCTTGGCGTTCATCTTTTAAATTTGGTATGTTCTCTGATGCTCCTGTGTAAGAAACAAGGGCACTGGAGAGGAGGCATCTTGATGCTGGTTACTTTCTCTTTCCACCCTTAGAGTACCTCATCACTCACAATACAAGTAACCAGTTTTAGAGTAACCAGTTTTAAATATGAAGTCGTACTACACGTTTGATCTGAAGCTGTTTTGGGAGGAATCAAGGGGGGAAATGTTGTGGATCATCTGATGATATGCGTTTGCCTTAATTCAGGCTGGGGAGTAACCTCTGATTATCCTTATCAGTGGAAAACTACTAGGCACTGCTGTCCATCTATATAATTTTTTATGGTGTAGGGTAATGCTGGTAGAGCCTGCAATGAAAGCAGAGAGATGAGTGAAGTTATAATTGAAGAGAGGCAATGATAAAAAAATTCTTCCAAGCTCCCTGCTTTTGAAAGCAGCACTGTGTTGGATCTGTGACTTTGGGGAGTTTTGTTAACGGTTCAAAAGATAATTTTAATTCTTGTGAAGTCCACAGCCCAGTACCTGGCTCTTTTGAAAGTGTTGGATTGTTTCCTGAGCAGATGTGGGGATGCTGATGCAAAGAAGAATACATCAGACAGTGCATGAACATCAACCTGCGCTCTGCTGCTGCGGGATTACAAAGTGGGGAGTGGAGAGTGCAAGCTGCTGGCCTGCCCCGTGCAGGCTGCTCTGCCAGCACTGCTGGCAAATCTCTGCACAACTTATATGGGGGGTTTTGTAAGCACTTCTTTCAGAGGGAATCTTTCTCTTTTCCTCAGGCATGAATACTGTTATGAGTACTAGAAGGATATGAGATATTTGCAAAAAAAGAAATCCATTTTCTTATCTTTCATAACGTCCTTTGTGTCTAGAAGCCACAGAGAAGCCTCCCAGGAACAGAAAAGAGGAGGCTTTTGTTTTTGTGTGCTATGTTGTGTGTCATGGTTGTGTGGTTTATTTTCGCTTTTTGTTTTGTTTTGTTTAAAGATCTAGTTCACCATAGAAATTTGCTACTTCATGTAGCTGATGGTAACATGCTGTTATCTAACAAGTGATGGCTCCAAGTTCAGGAGGAGTTCAGCTTTTTTCCTTAACGTTTTCTTGTGACTGCAGGGTAGGACCACTGAAATCTAAGTCATAGTCACCAAGAACTTCCTTGGCCACTGATGTGTGTTCCTTCAGCCACTTAAATAGCATATAGAGACAAAACCAACCACAGTGGGTTTGTGTATCAGTTTAATGAGATGCAATTTGACTTAGATTTATGTGATCCTGTTTCTTAAACTTTACTGATAAGGATTATAATTTGTATATAGTGCAGTTCACATCTAAGCAAATGGTAGGTTCCACATGAGCCAGGAGACCACCCTGGCAGCAGAGAAGGTTAACAGTATTTTGGACTGTATCAAAGGAAGTACACTAGGTAGAAGGAAGGGATCCCCCTTCATTTGGCACTCATTGAAACACATTTAGAACACTGTGTCTAGCTTTGGGGCTCCTGATAGAAGAAAGATGTTGATCAACAGGGACGCATTTATTAGATTTCTATTAATATTAATTCTACTAATTTCAGGGTCTGAAACGTGGGTGACTGGTGTGTTCTCCAGTCATCCTTACTGCTTTATCAGCAGATGTGTGCAAGGCTTGCCTTCCAGTCACCAGAAGCCTCTCCTGTCTGCAGTGGCCTTGTGGCAATGACAGAGCAGGCTCATAATGTCAGCTTGCTCAGCACCCTCAGGTAGATCCCATCAGGTTCCATGGTTTTACGTGGGAGGAGATAATCTTGGTAGATCACTTACTCAATCCTTTTTGACTAATTGGTAGTTCTTAGCTTACTTGAATGATCTCTGTAAAGCATAAATGCCTGGAAAACTTTGTCAGAAAGATGGGCAGCAAATGGAGAGGGCAGAATTGTTCTCTACCTTGCATTTGTATTAAATGATTGTCTCTAATTTGTGGCAGTACTCTTTGATGCTATAATACTTAAGATCTAATTTATTTGTATTGTACTGAATGTGTAATATTCCTTTTTTGATTACTTTGTCCCATCACTTAGCAATTATAATTAAACTATGCAGTTTTAGTATTACTTGGAAATGGTACAGCAATTATACTTAATTGACGGCACGATTTGACTCAAATTTTCTATATTTGCAGTATTCAAAAAGTAAAATGTGGAAATTGCAAATAGAATTGCCTAAAAGTGTCGATTTTTAAGGTAGTTTTTACACTTATGCTATTTTTTTCTTTTGTGTGTTTGTGTTTGAAGTTTTTAATCAGCTTTTTAAAGTGAAATCTCTGAAAGCATCAATTTCTGTGTTGGGCTTGAATTTAAGGGACCTTTCTCTTTCAGAAAAGAAAACACAGACAAAATACTAATAATTAAAATGCTATGTGTGAGATTCCTGGTCGGGTTGCTGCAGCTCCACATCTTACTTCATGCAGTCTAACTGAACATTTTGCCTGCTGTGCGTGGAGTTTGGAGCACTTTATTGGTTTTGTGTTTTAGAAGCTGATTCTCTTTGTAAGCTGCACTGACGGTTTTAGTTCTGGTCAGCACAGAGTTAATGGGGTGAGGTCTGCGAGAAGATTCTGGCTTTCTATTGCACCTGCTCTCACTTAAAATAAGAATTTTTTCTTGCGATTCTTGCCTGACCTGTGATGCTACTATATATGTGTGTCCATATGCTTAACTGGCCTGAGGTTAGAGCTATGCCTTGTGGTCCTGGCCATCAGAGGGCACCACAGGAGTGCTGAACGAGGAAGCGATGGCAGCTCATCCCTGAAATGCAGCCTTTCTCTGGAGCCATGGTGTTATTCCTATAAGGAGGAAATGAAGACGTGGAATTGAGTTCTTAATTCTGAAGAAAAATGCGTTGTATTTGGTCTACTGCAGAATGTATGTAAACGAGGTTGATTTTATTCTGTTAGTATACGCCAAATGCAAATAAGCATTTCGCTAAATGTCATTAATTTTTAGTTCTGTGATTAATGTCCCTGTGTCTATCAGTATGAATTGATAAGCAGAAGTAAAGAAATGATCAACATTTTAAAATTCTGATGATGTCTTAACAGTAGCCTCATGAATCTGGCTGCATATATCATTGACAGTTACTAGGCTTCTACGTGTTTGTGATGTGTATTGTAGCTCATTCTGTTTTTTTTAATATGGTGTAGCAGATATCACCTGGTGCATTCAAAGTTTTCAGAGTCTGAGGTAATATTATGTTTTGTCCATGATGTTATGAGTATATAGGTTAATCTTTGAGTCTTTAGACTTCATTCCATAAGGTTTAGCATCATCTGATCATAAATGAGCAATTATGTTTTTCTCTTAATTATTGTTGAGACTGCTTTGTGTTGATTTTTATGGGTAATATCTGTTCTTTTTTTCCTCTCTTGAGTGTTGTAGTTAATTTTGTTCCCAATGCCATTGCTTTCTTATTAAATGGACACTTGTTGTTCCTTTTTTAATAATCTTCATTAAAAGCTTTGTATCATCTTTAGAAGATCAGTGATTCTTTCTCTCAGAATATTTTTTTTTTACCAATTAACACCGGATACTAATGTTACTTTTGACTTATCCAAAAAAATGGAGAACTGTGTTATTAATTGACTAGCTAGTCATCCATTTCAAAAACTCTGCTTCTGTATTCATCTGTTTAAAATTATTATTTGGGCACTTTCCTTTTCAGACTCCCTCAAGTGTTTTATAACCTTCAACACTGTGGGTGCATCATCATCAGTGGACATCTGTCTATAAGAGTCATCCTATGTACAAAGATTTGTTCTCGGCCTTGGCATGGTTATAGTCACCACACCTAACATTAATCTGACTATTATTCTATACATTCTTTGAATGATTTAAGATCTGTATGTTTGATTTTTCCTGCAAATGTAGCTTATTGGGTCTCTGAAGATACCATTTTAACAGTTGGATATTTAGTTGGATGTCCTGCATTTGGTACTGTATGAAGAGCTCCTGATGCTCTAGAGTCCTGGTGGTACTGTTTCCAGTCTCAGATTTTTATTTTCAGCACAGCTATGAAATCGCATGTCAGGTTTCTTGTAGAAAAGATGTATTTCAGATTTTAGCTAATATCACAAGGTCATGTCTAAAACTTTTCAAGGAGAGCATGTAACATTCATACCTTCAGTTCTGAGCTGTTTGTTTGTTTTTTCACTGACCTCCACAGACTCCTATCTTCCACCTCATTATGGGGGAAGGAGGAAGGGGTCTTACATGTAGAGTTTACAAAAGGTCTTCAATTCTAACTATATTATACTGAGTCATGCTGGCAACTGGGATGTTTTATTAGAGCTTGGGATAGCCTCAAGCTCTGTGTTTTCATTGAAGGGAGAAAGAAATTTATAGATCTTGCTCCTTATTTATGTCTCTCAAGACTAGATATTCTCTGGAGATGCTTTACTTTTTTACATTGATTTTGGTTTTAATATTTTGATGGAGCAGGGGTCCTCATTACCAAATGCAAATCTATCCACGTCTTTCAGAACCAGCAGCTGGGAGGTTCATGTATCCTTCTCATTACTGTAAACTACATGTTGCCTTGCAGGTGAATCTTGGTCTTGGACCATCTCATCTTTTAATGTAGAACAGAGTGAACTTGTCAACAAGCTCAGCCGTCATGGGTCAGTTCACATCATGAATGTGGCCATGCCAGTGGAAGTTGACTTCAGTCAAGCCTTGTTGCTTGAACGCATTACAATCAATACCTTAAATGTTCAGTTCAGGTGTCCTTCATGCCCTGGATAACCCTCAATTTAATTCCTTTGGGCTTTTTTTTACAGTTCAGTATTAAAGCTGATCTGTTTGTATATTTCAATTTTCCATATGGATGTACATACTTGTATGCAACCATATGTTTCAGTGTTCAAAGTGGTTGCATACTGATATGGTCACCATTACTTGCTCTGATATGCATTCAAGAATATGACATAACTATCTCCACTTTGTATTCAAGAGCAATGTTTTACTTGAATTCACTTATTTTTCATTGATTTGGCTTTCCTATTAACATTGCCTTTTTCAGTCACTTCATGTAGCTTCCATGTCTTCTTAGAAGCAGACACAGGAGAAAACCTGAGGTTCCAGATTACTTATTGCAGTGCCCTCCTTCATCCTCCATTTTCCAAGTCATTGCTGCAGTCAAGAGTTTCATGTCCTGCATCTAAGCAAGCTGCCTACCCTTCTAAATACTCTCTCACCTTCTCTAGATCTCATACTAAACCCAGGTCTTCTTTCTTTCATTGGACCGACAGTAAAATTTGTGATCAGCTTACCCAAGGCAGTTTTACAAATAAAGTGTTAATATTACAGTCATATTTCCTGCAGACTTGCGTTGTTTCGTTGTCAGATCTATCTCGTGTTGTATGTTCCCTGCCTGGCAACAAATCAAATTCTGCAGCAAGCTTAAAAAAACCAAAACACAGCTCTATTACAGAGGCTTACAATACAAAAAAAAATTTAAATAAATTCAATGAATGACACTGCTTACTCTTGGCAGAACCACAGCCTTTAAAAAACCCCAAAGTTATGCTTAGGTGGTGTGAGTTTACTGCAGAGATAACAGAATTAGCTCTGTTACCTTCAGCTGCGTATCTGTGTTATGTCATGCTTTGGCTGATAAATCTGAAAAGTGGATGAAAGTAGTAACAGGTGCAGTTCCATGCTAACATTTTATCCTAAAGATTTGTGGTGGTATCAGTGGTGAAATCTGTGCGTGTCTAGCACACATTGGGCGAGTACGTTCTGAACGTGATTCTCTGTAGTACGGTTTTACTGCGTGGGAACTTGAATATAGTGTAAACATAGTTCAGATTTGCTTGTAATGCAGCTCGAGTCTACCTGATTTAAATGGCAATATAAATTCAGGTTGTCTCGCACATCAGGAAAAGGCTGAAACCCTGTTAGTGCTGATGTTCTAGCTGGTGAACCGAAGAAGTAGTAGAGGCTTGAGTAACAAAATACATCAGTTTGGAATGTGGTTATCTGCTTCTGCAGTTGTTTGTGCTTGTGGCAAGATAAAGCAATAAAATAGCCTCGAAAGATATTTGACAGATTTTCAGACAGAATTTGTCTGTAAGCAGCACTTCTTATATAGCTCAGTTCTGCTGTTTTCCTCCGGTAACAAAGTTTCCTCCTGCAGTTTGCAACAGGCTTCCTCAAAGTAATAAAAGTAGTAATAGAAGTACTACTTCCTCGGTTGTAGAGATCTGACTTTATAAATCCTAACCATAAGATGTTAGTGATACCTTGGTGATAACAGTTGTCTTTCTTGTGTTTTTCAGTCAGCTACTTGCATTTATAAGCCTTGTTTCTGAAGTTTGAGGCAGAATAGCAGTATGCTGTATGTACTTGTGTATTGCATTGGTTTGAAAATACAGTTCAATCAACTGTTATGATCCAGTTATGCAGCATTAGAATAGAAGGCCCCACAAGGGGCATCTGTCATATCTAAAAAACAAATAGCTTGAAGGTACTTTGAGCACTTGAAAGGATTTTTTTCATGCCTCTTGTTGACAGTAGACCCATGAAACTGCAAGTTTTTATTGAAGAAGGGCTGTGTCAGGTGTGCTTACTTAATTATTTGTTATTAGAAAGATAAATTTTATTTATCTGCAAGATAAATAAATCCCCCCAGCAGCACTCCAGGCTTGGGGAGGAGTGGCTGGAGAGCTTCCAGGCAGAGAAGGACCTGGGGTTGTTGATTGACAGCCACCTGTACATGAGCCAGCAGTGTGCCCAGGTAGCCAAGAAGGCCAATGGCATCCTGGCCTGGATCAGGAACAGTGTGGTCAGCAGGAGCAGGGAGGGGATCATTCCTCT
>WTSP01020074.1:47781-73314 GCA_025331215.1 Actenoides lindsayi
CCCTTGTCGCCGCCGTCCCCTTTCCCCAGTGCGGGCTGACCGGCACTGGAGCTGCTCTCCTCGGCTAGTGCCGATACTGGTATGGAGTTGCCTTCGGTAGAGCAGAGACTTCTGCGGGTTCCTATACTCAGTCTCCTAACATAATGAAACAGAAGACAGGAGATGTTTCTCACACTGAAAAGTAATATAAAATAATTCCGTGTAGTGTTTTGTCTTCTATTTTTCTCTCCTTGCGTGACATTGGGTTGACTTCAATCAGAGGAGCTGCGCAGGATCTGCCTTCAGCAAAGGATATTCCTGCTGGACTTGCGACTGAAAAAAGCAAGAAACTGAACAGCTCGTATGAATGTCCCCAGTTTTATATTAGTTACACTACATGTCGATATCCAACTAAATCCTTTTAGTGATATGTTCTTGGGAATCTCTTTTGCTCTGGAAAAGATTATTTTTAAGGAGACATTAAGTATAAGCAAGTAATTCTAATTAGTTGGATTTCTTGATTCAGGGAGAGTGGTTCTCAGTAATTACAGACTGTCATTTCTGAGAATTTCTCTGAGTGTAGTTGCTTTAGTGACCCCCAAAAAAATAATATATGTAAAGAGCCTCCCTGTCTGATATTTTTTTCAAGTTCAAAATTTTAAATTATGCTGGAAATAATCCTTATGTTCTCGCTGAGCCTAGCAAATAGAATTTTATCTGCAGAACATATTTTTTCTAGTAACTATGGGATAGACACACGCTCATTTGAATCAAAAGCTTTTCCAGTCACAATATTTCGGTCATTTGGTTATGAGAAGCTAGATTTTTAAGTTACCTGTGGTGTCATGTATAAATACAATAATGATGTAATATGTTTAAATATTAAAATGTTAGACAGAACCAACTCTCCTGCATGATTCCAAAGCCTGCTTGATCAATGGATCAGATTTGCAAGGAGCCTGAGAAATATCAAATAACCATTAAGCAAGTAAAACAATGAAGAGATTAAAAAAAATGTATTTAAATGAAGGCAATGGCCTGGGAGACATTAGGTTGAAAATTTGCTACAGTAGATCATACAGGATATTTTCCACAAAAGTTCCAAGTTCAACAGCACTCAGGTGCTACAGAGACTATAAAACATTTCCACTTTCATCCTCCATGGGTTTACTTCAGATCTGAAGAAATGTTGTGGGAAGCTGTACAATCTGTAGCTTGGGATTGGAAGTAGGATGCAAGAAACTTTGGTTCACTTCCTTTTCCTGCTGTACCCATAGGTGGGATAGTGTATCAGCATTCTCCAGTTTTTGTGCAGGTTTTTGCCCAGATATTCTTTGTCTGAAGTGTTTAATGGGACTGACTGCACTTCTTTGAATGACCCTACTCATATTGTTCCTCAGAATCAGTTCCCCAGTTTTCACAGAATCACAGGATAGTTGAAGCTGGAAGGGACTTCTGGAGGTCATCTTTTCCAACCCCTGTGCTCAAGCAGGGCCACATAGAACAGATTGCCATGGACCATGTCCAGATGGCTTTTGAAAATTTCCAAGGGTGGAGACTCTGCTACCTGCCTGGACAACCTGTGCCAGCGCTCAGTCACCCTCACAGTAAAAAAATGTTTCCTGATATTCAATGGGAACCTCTTGTGTTTCAGTTTGTGCCCATTACCTCTTGTCCTGTCACTGCACACCACTGAAAAGGGCCTGGCTCTGCCTTCTTTGCACACCCCCTTCAAGTATTTAAATACATTGATGAGATCCCTCTGAGCCTTCTTTTCTTCAGGCAGAACAGTCCCGGCTCTCTCAGCCTTTCCTCATAAAAGAGATGCCCTAGTGCCTTAATTGTCTTTGTGCCCTTTCATTGGACTCTTACCAGTATGTCCATATCCCTCTTGTCCTGAGGAGTCAATCTCATCTCAGCCTTCATCAGGGCTCAATCTCATCTGTGCTAAGTAGAGGGGAAGGATCGCATCCTCGACCTGCTGGCATCACTCCTCCTAATGCAGACTGGGATACTGCTAATTGCCTTTGCCTCAACACTGTGTTTCTGGCTCATGCTGAACTTGGTGTCCACCAGGACCCCCAGGAACTCTAGATCATTTCCTACAAACCTGTTTTTCAGCTGATCAGCCACTTTCATATGTAGGTGCATGGGGTTGTTCCTCTCCAGTTGCAGGACTTTGCATTGCCCTTGTTGAACTTCATGAGGTTCCTGTCAGCCCATTTCTCCTCTTCTCTTGAGGTCCTTCTGGATGGCAAAACAACCCTCTGGCCTATCAGCTCAGTTTTGTGTCATGAGCAAACTTGCTGAGGGTATGATCTGCACAATCATCCAGATCATTAATGAAGGTGTTAAACAGGATATGTTTATTAATAAAGCAGATAAAAATGTGTTTTTCCTAATCAAGCAAGCAAAGGGTATATATAATAAGGTTATAAGGATACTGCTCTAAGTCTGCTACTAAAAACAGTGATAATTTTTGTGTATTTCTTTTTAGTATTTATGGGACAGAATGATGGAGCAGATAAGACAATTTACTTTTAATTGAACTCCCCTGTCCCAAACCTATTTCAAGTCTTGTTCAGAATCACACAGAAGATTTGTTGTTGTACACAGCTGAAGCACAGGAAAACTTGGGAATCAAAGACATTCCAAAATTAAGATAATTATGTATCTCTGATGAGGAATTGATGTTTTTTGGGCTACATGGCAGGTATTTTATCTTGGCATAGACCTTAATCATGGTTTTCATGAATAGTTTTATCTTGCTGGACATGGAATGGTGAAAACTGATTCATTATAAGACATATATATTTTTTAAATTCCTACCTCTAGCCTTCATATAAGCAGAAAATAACAAGGTTGGAATAACAATTGGTAGTTAAACGGCTCTTCTCATTTCTTTAGATGTCTTAATGCAAATTACAGTCTAGATCACAATCGAGGACTTAACCATACTGGAGTAATCATAGCTAAGTGTCATGGCAAATATAGTCAGATTTTTTTTGCTAGAAACTATTATGAGGATATACTTAATTGTATTTAGGTCTATCTAATTTTTTTCATTAAAGAAAAAAATAATTTCCTGTACTAAGTTCAAGTATTTTAGAATGGATCTGTTGTCTTCCAGGGAGAAAAAGCAAACCTTGACAACACTGTATTAAAATAAATAGACACAAAATGTAAGGAACAGATTTTTATTTTTTTTTCCTCACTTGACAACTCAAAAATGAGAATCAAATGTTGTTTCCTATACAAAAACTTAAAAGCTACTTGGCTCAATTTTCTTTCAACAGGAAAAAAAGAGAATATGTCTAAACATGCACATTTGTCTGATTCAAATAGCTAGGTAAACATGTTCATATCTTTTCATGGCTTCAACACAATTTAATTAAAAAGGTCTTTCTGTCATTCAATGTTTCAGTTTAAGACAAAAAAAAAAAAGAAAAACATTTTAACAAAACCTCAGAAAATAAGAAAAGGCAAAGTGCATTTTTTTTAATTCTGTCAGTTTATTTCCACACCATCAAGCTTTCTACATTGTGTCAGAATTCTGTTATGCAATCTTTTTAAATATACTTTTTTGGCAATTTCTAGTTAATAAACAGTTTGTGGGTTTTTTTTTTTACAGCCTCTTGCAAAGAACCAGTTTCTACTTCTCAGGAATTTATATAAAAATCTGCTTTTTATCTAGGAATGCATAGGGTTTTTCCCCTAATAAACAGAATGAAATCTATAAAAAGAATGATTCCTTTTAAACTGATCTGATTTCTTTTTGGTTGTTGATCACTCTAGTCAAACAGGAGAGTTAGGTAAACTAGGTACAGGATTTATATGACATTATATGGGCCAACAATTCTGATGTTAAAGTATTTACTCAAATGCTCTGAATTTATCAATATAAACTACTGATCCTGTAACTGCATTTTAACAGCACTAGTACAGAGCAGGAAAATCATGATATAGTCTAAAAGTATTGGACAGGTTATAGAAATAAATTTGTGAAATTACTTTTTTAAAGCTTTGATTAAAAAAAAAAAAAAAGGTTTTTTTCTCCATTAAGCTGATTAATTTACTCATTAATTTTGTTCCGGTGTTATTCTGACTTGATTAATGAAAATA
This sequence comes from Actenoides lindsayi, assembly GCA_025331215.1. Lineage (NCBI taxonomy): Eukaryota > Metazoa > Chordata > Aves > Coraciiformes > Alcedinidae > Actenoides > Actenoides lindsayi. The sequence goes on from WTSP01020074.1 coordinate 51,883, forward strand.
TTTATCTCTGAAGCCCCAACTGTAAACAATCCAAACTCATATTCAAATGAGAAAACTTGTTTTGACCAAAGAGATTTAGATAGTAATCTTCTTTAAGTTGATTAGAGAATTTTTTTTAAGAAGTGAACTTGAACAATTAACCCTCTGCATCTTGAGGTCTTTTAGTACAGCTTGAGGTGGCAGATTTGGAAGCAAGCGACACAGAGTTAATTATTAAAGAAGGTGGTGGCCAGATTCTCAGCAAAATTTAACTGATACAGTAAAACCTGTGAACTAAAATACAAAAATACTTTCAAAGTTGAATATTAAATTGTGGACAGCTGCTGTTTGTAAACACAAGTGTCCCTTTCTAACCACAGTGCAAGCAGAGTAAGAAAATAACTGAGAGCATGTCAGCCATCCAGAATGATGTCGAAACAAACGAAAGAATACGTGATTACACAGAGCAAGGACTAGGAAAAAAATATTTTGATAGCTAATTAATTGCTCTTATGAAAACCAACGGATCGTAAGAATTTATGTACAATTTAAAAATGAAATTTCTAAACTGTAGTTGGATTAGACCAAACTACCTAGCCAATTTGGTGAGGTCAGCTAACTGGAACTGCTGGTTCTTCATTCTGTGATATGGGGAAAAAAAAGGTATTACTAGTAAAAATCTTTCTTGGCAAGGTTCTATTGTACCCTGCCCTTTTTTTTTCTCGGATATGTTCTTAGGATCTCAGTTCTCTTGCTGCTCTTCCCATTGTATTTCAGCATGGGTAATTCTGGTGTTCTTTAAGTGATGAGGGAAATCAGCTAAGTTGAAATTAGGGTGCTTCATTGCTTGATCAATGCCATATAATTTGCAATTGTAAATTTAATGACATTTTATAGTATTTTCTGCAGCATTTTATCATAGCATTATGTGAAATACATTAAAAAACCCACTTTGCTGAAGCATCTCTACCTGATGAAAAGTTCAGCGTTTCACTGAAAAATACACTGGTTTGGGGCATAATATTGTATAGCATGAACTTGCAAATACCTAATTAGTAAAGGAAATAGTAGATAAATCTAGAATTGCAGTCTCACAGGAAATAGAAAGCATGTCTAAACTCTGCAGTAATGGCCATGGAAGGAAGCTATCTTTTCTGATTAAATAAGAGAGTCGTGAAACTCACCAGATCCGCTCTGTGAGAACTTTCTGTAATAAGCAGACCCATCTTAGACTACAAACCACCATCTCAGAACTGAGAACCTTGGAAGAAACAGCAATGAATAAGACTGTACAACCCACATTTTCCCTTGGTAACACTGGAAAAGTGACAGGTAGAAATCCGTATCAACTAGCCTTGTACTCCAGACCAATAATAACTTAGTAGTTAGCTTGTATGGCATCCCCAGATTGCTCACGTTGCAAAATTCTTCCTTCTATCTAGTCTAAATCTAACCTCTTTTATTTTAAAACCATTATCCCTTGTCCTGTCACAACATGCCCTGCTAAAAAGAATGTTCCTGTCTTTCTTATTGGCCCCACTCATTTTTCTTCTAGTCCTCATTTAGCATCTGGCCCCCCTATTTAGCCTCTGAATGTTGTGTGACTTAGTGGTAAGAAAAATAGCTGCTGAGATTTAAGTAGCCATGATATGCTCTTATTACCAAGCAGAGAGCCAGAAATGTTTTGTATTTTGTTAATTACATGGAGCTTCCTTGACAATTTTTAAAACACTAATCTCTCTTTAGAAAGCTTCTATAATATTTCTTAATTTATATCCCACTTGTGAGATGTTTAGCTAAGTTGTGATATTGAGTGTCTTGGAATATCAAAAGTACTATCATATATGTGAACCTTTTAATTAAAAATGTTTAGTTGTTTTGTAAATGATATTGATCTACCATAATGGTGCAAACTAGACTCCAGTAATCAACTCCATCTCTCCAGGCCTGCCTCTTTTCCAGATTTACTAAATAAACCCCATGCAATCAAAATAGCTGTTGCACTGGTAGAGTAACCTTCATGTTATCTCTTGCATTATCACCAAAAGAATATAAGATGTCCATCAAAAAGGTGACAAGCCATTCAGTGGGCCACAGCACTGTCAGACTACAGGACAGGTAAAACTCTGATTTTCTGGGAAGTGCTTGGTCTGGCTTCTTTGGAGCTGCAGTTCTCCAGGGCTAAGCTTTCACATTTTCCCATTTGGGAGAATTGTGACACGGTGCCTCTGTCCTTTCTGGAGCTTATTCTCAGACATTTTCCAGTGGTAGGAAAGAAAACAAGAACACTTTAATAAGCATAATTATTTGAATATAGAGAAAAAATGTAACAACTTTCCCCTAAAAAGACTGCTGCTCAACTAACAAAAAATTCACAGACCCTAAGAACGTGATTATTTTAAAGATGATGCCGAGACTTAGAACTCGATCCAACCTTGAAAGATAGAGGTGCTATGACTTTTTTTCAGGTGCAGACTGCACTCACCTTGGCATGCAAACTAAACATTTGCATGCCCAAATGTTAATTTTCCAGCTGCATTCTTTCTAACAGTGAGAAAACAAGCTGTGATGAGACACGCCTTAAAATAATAATGCATTTAAGTAGACAGCCTGACATTATCAGATGCTGAAACTGTATTCTATAGTTTTGTTTGTACTACCATCAACAGAGAAGTGTAGAATTATTTGTAATTTCTATTTCTTATACTACTGATTATTGAAACTGGACTTACAAGGCATGATCATGAAAACCATTGGACTTGAGCACAGAAGCGCTTGCATTTTTTGAAGCCTCAAATCTTCATTTATTTGTTGTTTAACCAAATATACTCAAATTCTGAAAATGAGATTGGCTTGTAGTAGTATCATGCCTTGAAAATACAGAAGTTCATTACAAAATAGACCACTGGAATGTGGAAATTTAACTCCTCTGCTAATTTTAACATCCCATTGAAAGTGACGTGTAGTTGAAATGTTGCATACTTCTGGAGTACATTCCTCTACATCACTCCATAAACTCCTTGTCTGCTGTGAATCAATCTCTCTCTACTGGTGTTCATCTCCTTTTCTGATGCCAGAAGTTTGGTGTGTTTAATGTTCCCACCTGCTTGTTGAGCTGTTCCTCCTATTCCATTCTGAGATGCTCATTTTCCTCATGTCAGACTGGCCTCTGAATTCAATATAGCTCAGGTTTATCTCCTGTGCAGTGCCCTCACTCTCTGTGTCCAGACCTGCCTGTGTGTCTTCGTGCTCACATCATAAAGTATGCTCATATCATAAAGTATTCCTTTTCCATTCTCTATAGTTAGTTCAAGTTGTTTGGGATGTCTGTAGCTTTAAATTTTAATAGGAATTAAAGATGGACTAAGCAGGCATGGGAATTTTGTTTTACCCTAGAAGTTCATGAACTGCACTCTACTTCTTTGGTCAGAAATCAGAGAGGAGAATGAAACTAGCTGTTTTTTCATTGCTTTGCTTCCCCTATATCTCTCTTTAATGTTTGCAACTGTCACCAAAAAAAATAAAAATCACAGAGTTCTACTTGGTGATGCCATGAAAGCACTATGAAATCTGAGTGGGTCAGCTGCAGCGTGCAGCATTTATCATGGTACAAAGAAATGCCAGACTGCTGAATGTGAAACATTACTCCAGTCTGACAAAAGGATGGACGTTGCTTCGTCCTCTGAAAGTCTTCCATTAATATCATTTGTCTTTAGCTAGCCTTACTCTAGGGGAATATTAAAAACATACTTTATGTCTGCAAAGACTGATTGCTTTATATGTAGATGACATATATATTAGTGAAAAATCTAAAGTCACCTTCCACATAACATTTATGGTTCTGCTAAATGAATGCAAGTTAATTTCAAGAGATGTGATGAATGGTAACAGACTGCAAGTCATGTGTTGATAAAGGTCACACCCAGTTTGACCTGTGTTTGCTGAAATAATAATTCAAATGGACATCGCTGTCCTGCTTTGAGCTAGAACAGAACTCATTCTGTTCAGTGATTTTACTTTTCAGCTTGGTCTCTTCTAAGTAATTGCATTTTCTGAAGTTAATGGCATGTTTTTGTAGACAATGTCCGTTTCTAGAAGCCTTTAATTTTATAGTTACTACCAAGGACTGCTATGCAGAAAGGTTCTTGGTTATACTTGCCCCTGTGCAGCCCACGGTCACTGGTGGATCTTGTGTACCACACTGGGGGTGCAGAAAGTAAAAAGCCACACCTGTGGAGAGGAGCTGACAGGACAGGTGACCCTAAACTGACCAACAAAGCATTCCATCCCATATATGTCATATTTAGTATAAAGCTGAGCGATCAATGGCCAGCATCTGAGGAGGCCTCTGCTTGTTCTGCCTTTGATCCTGAAGCATGTGTTCCTGAAGCCAGTTCCAGAAACCAGCTCCTGAATCAGGTTCCTGTCTGCCATTGAGTCCTGTCTAGGATCTTCCCAATGCCTGCTCCACAGCATCAGTGTTGTTGGTGACATAATTGCCATCAGGGGGCTTGGGTTCAATATTTATTTTGTATATATTTCATTATTGTTACTTTAATTAAAGTTATTTCAGTTTTCTTTTCCAATCCATAAATTATTTCCTCTTATTCTCTTTCTCTTCCCTTTTGGGCAGGGAGACAGGTTAATAGAGACTATCTGTCATTTGCCAGACCAGCCCTAACTCTCAAGAATTCCAAATTTGCTTTGTCTATATATTAAACAAATTAGAGGATAGATGATGAGTGCAAGATAAATGAGGCTTAAAGATTTAATGGATTTATCAAACCTAAATCTTAGACAGAGGAATTTCTCTAGGTAACTAAAATGACATCTATTTATTTAATTAAATACCGGTCACAAATCTGATACTTCCCAAGTATCATTTGGTAGGCTGGAAATTATGTGACAGAAAAGAGAAAGGTGGAATGGCAGTGGTCTCATTTCCAGCTGTTTCTAAAAGAGTAATATCTCAGTGCTTTATTTTAGGCAGAACTTAACGTAACTGAAAATACACAGTTTGTTGGTTTCTTCTTCAATGACATGAGTGGGATTACTCATATGTGACCTGGTGAGAGCAAGAACTCCGTAACATCATCTTTAAGTACCAGAAACTGAAGGTGTATCCATTTTTTTTTGTATTTTTTTTAATCTGGGATACACAAGGTAGGCCTCAGGTGTGCTGTGCAGCTGCATCGATGCTTCTTTGAGACACAGTCTGTTAGAAGTGGTTACCTAAGGCAGCTGAATATCATCCAGTATTTGAAACCTGTCTGATGTGTAAGATTTTCCTTCAGCAATTTTACAACCTTGTCTACTAAAGCAACAGCAAAATCTCACTTGAATCAATATTGCACTACATCCGGCTAGTATCATCTGTATATTTGATTTGTTTAACTTCAAAATAAGTATCTTTCTAACAGCTGGATATCTGTTGGTATGCTGCCTTGTTACATGCCCCTTGTTTGGAAGTTAGTAGCAAGATGCAAAGCCTTTTTTCTATAATTTTTCGACATTTCAGAAAATGAGGCTGACGGTACCAAGATTTTATGATGCTATTGCATTTATCACTAAGTCTAGTCATTAAGATATATCCTGTATCTCAGCATTTTGAAGAACTAAGGATTATATAAGGAGCTATTTCTACCAAGAATCTCTTCTGGCTTTGTACAAGGCAAGTTCTAGGGACGAGCTACAAAGTTTGATTCCTTTTGCTAAGGGATATTAAATAATTACAAATCCCCTCTTTCAGAATTTGTACTAGTGAAGAGTCCATTTGCATTTGGATTTTGTAGCCCATTTGTTTGGTTGTATTCATCATTCAGGTTGATCTTGTACCACAGCAACATGCTGCATTTCTGCCCCCCAACTGATGGGTGTTTATACCAGTACTTGGAAAAGGACAGAAGAAAAATAACTCACTTAGTACACTAGTACTGTTTTGATTCATCCTACATTCTTAATTCTGTTAATTATGTATTTTTGATATTGATAATTTAAGACCTAGTTTGTGTCACAGTGTTCTTATGCTAAGAAAACATTTTGAAACAGATGATTTCTGTTTCACAACAGAACAATGTATCAATCTACTTGCTTATACATAGCAAGTTTTCTTATAAAAAGAGAGTTACTGTGAATCTTGGAGAGTTTATAAACCTGGTTTTAATTATGAATGTATAAAAGAAAAGGCTCTAGGGAGAATTTATTTCAATATATAAAGGGAACTTTCAACAAAGATGGAGAGAGACTTTTTGTCAAGGCCTGTAGTGATAGGCCAAGGGGCAATAGTTTTTAAATGAAAGAGTAGATTTAGATTGGACGTAAGGAAGAATTTTTTTATGATGAGGCTGGTTGCATAGAGAAGTTGTGGATGCCCCATCCCTGGAGGTGTTCAAGGTCAGGTTGGATGAGACTTTGAGCAACCTGATCTAGTGAAAGGTTTCCCTACCTATGGCAGGGAGGTTGGACTAGATGATCTTTAAATTCCTTTCCAACCCCAAACATTCTATGATTCTATGATAAATGCTCAGTTTGGAGGGCTTCTGCTTTGTCTAGTTAAAAAGAAACAAAGTTTCTGGAATTTCAAAAGGATTACCAGAGGTTGAACTGGGAAGCTGGAGGGGAAAATAAAAACTGAGAAGCAAGCATTCAATTTTAAAAGTAATTTATTGTAAACAACTGTAAAAAACACTCTGAGGATGAGAAATTTGATCAAGAATTCACAAAGGAGATAACCATGTCATCTGAGAGAGTTAGTATTTCTAGTTCATGATCTGTTATTTATAAAGAGAAAAAATGGTCAGCATGCAGTGTTTAGATTCCTAATAGAAACTACAGTTTCCTTGTTACATATTAAGGTCTAAATTGTGTGTTTCCTCAAGCTGTCAACACGGAGCAGCATGTTCTTGTCTGTTCCAAGAATAATGCCCAACAGAGCTACAGGCTTGGGGAGGAGTGGCTGGAGAGCTGCCAGGCAGAGAAGGACCTGGGGGTGTTGATTGACAGCCGGCTGAATATGAGCCAGCAGTGTGCCCAGGTGGCCAAGAAGGCCAGTGGCATCCTGGCCTGGATCAGGAATAGTGTGGCCAGCAGGAGCAGAGAAGTGATCATTCCTCTGTACTTGGCTTTGGTGAGGCTACACCTCAAATACTGCATTCAGTTTTGGGCCCCTCTCTACAAGAAGGATGTTGAGGTGCTGGAGAGGGTACAGAGGTGGGCTACAAAGCTAGAAAAGGGTTTGGAGCATGTCTCTTATGAGGAAAGGCTGAAGGATCTGGGGCTGTTTAGCTTTGAGAAAAGAAGGCTGAGGGGAGACCTTATTGCCCTTTACGACTACCTGAAGGGAAGTTGTAGCGAGGTGGGAGTTGCTCTGTCCTCCCTGGTGACAAGTGACAGAACAAGACGACATGGACTGAAGTTGAACCAGGGGAGGTTCAGGCTGGACATTAGGAAACATTTCTTTCCAGAAAGGGTTGTCAGGCATTGGAATGTGCTGCCCAGGGAGGTGGTGGAGTCACCATCCCTGGAGGTGTTTAAGAGGCAGTTAGATGTTGTGCTTAGGAACATGGTTTAGTGGTTTTTGATAAGGCTAGGAGTAAGGTTGGACTTGATGATCTCTATTCCAGCTGAAACTCTTCTATGATTTGAAGATGAAGTGAAAGGACTTTGGTGTACAAAGTGGTTCGAAACCAACCCTAGAACTGCATTGTTTGAATTAAAGGATAGGTATTCTAAATTTTGCCACCTAGTCCTAATAAAATTATTTTTCTTTTGCTTACAGAAAAAAGTTACTATTTTCTGATGTACCTTTCAGTGCAAAACTTGAATCAAAAGAATATGTTAATTTAGGAAAATGAAACAGACCTTTCAGTGTAGTCACTGAATTTACTATTTTAATTGAAGCTGAGCATATGTATCTCTGCTGTGGTCAGATAGCCATTGTGGAGGAGGCAGATTCATTTAGTGTTCAAATAGTGAAGTTTTGAATGCATCATTCCTAAAACAGGATTTGCATCGCTAATAAACAAGGTGAACTGTGAGAATGGTTTAAATTTCTGTTTGCTTACTCTACCTTTTCAAGTTATCTATTACTCCTGAGTACTTTCCTCAAAATGTGAGGACTAACCTATTCTTCTTTGTATCATTTAAGTAATTTAAGGTGCATTTTTATTGGAAACAGATGTGGGAATTAGCAGATTCTTGTTTCTGAGTCTTTGGCAATATAAAAAAATTAAACATGCTATTTTAATCATATTTGCTGTATTTTAATTTTAAAAGACCTTGAGATATCTTACCTGATCACTTGGTAGGTTTTTTTGAAATGTAATATTTGAGTTAAGCAGTGATGCTTCATGAAGAATATCTTGTGGTGGTTTGGTTGTGGTTTGTTGTTTGATTGGTTGTGGGTTTTGTGTGTGTGTGTGTTTTGGGTTTTTTTTTATTTGTCGTCTCTAGACTTGACTGATCAGCTTGTAAAACTTGTGTTTTATCACCTGGCTGTTTCTACCCAGAAGCCCTGCTGGAATTCTGTGACTTCCCTTGCATGTTCGGTTGCTTTTGATCTCTCTGTTGTGTGGTGCAAGGTTGGCATGTCATACTATCCAGTTGTATTACCCCAGTGACAGCATTCTGGAAAGATCTTGATACAGCAGGAGGTTAGTTCACTCTCTTGAAAAGTACTGTAGAGATTGTCAGCTCAAGAGCAAGGCAAATGCTGCTACAGCAGGACTTTATGCTAAAGGTAAAGGGGGGCTGGTTTCTAACCGTGGACTTGTGGGAACTGAACTTTCATATTCACAACTTAAATTTGTGAACATGATCTGGTCTGTGTTTTTTCCAGTGGCTCAGGAAAGGAGGTGCGTTTATATCACCTGCAGGATGCATACCTTCACATTGCTTGCCCACTATGATATCCTAAATGTGGTTGGTGAACACTGTTACCCTTGTCTTTATCCAAGTTTCAAACTTAGACAAACTAAATTAGTAGTAAGCTGTGTTCAGGCATACAGAGTCCATGTGTACATTAATCAGGCTGTGACTGGTGCTATGGACTCTAAACAGGGCACTCTACCTGGTCAAGGGATTCAGGTCTTGGCTGGTGGCCTGGCTTCTGTGCATAATGCTTCCCCCTTGGGCTCAGCCTTTTGAACTGTTGGATGCTCATGGATTTGTCACCTCCTCCTACCCAGAGCTAGTAGTTTTCATCAATTTACTGTTTTGTAATTTAGAAACTTCACATAAGCTGTCAGTGGACTTGTTGGTGATGTTACATCTTTTTGACTTTCTCTGTATCTAAAGCCTACTTGTTGTTACCTGAGATGTTATAACTATTTGACTTCCTGGCCTAGTTGTGTTATAAGAATGTAAAGATTGTTACGGGTTCTTCCATGCTACTTTTTGTTCTGTGTATACCTAAACCATTAGAGCAAGGCAAATGTAGTCTTTTGAGTAAGCTTACCCCCATAACCAGCATCTATGCGTTCCTCCTTTTTGCATTCTATACTGGAATCATCGAAAGAGTTAGAGCTGGACAAATGTAGTCAAAGCCTTAATTTTTGAATGATACATTCAAGCACGCTTGGACAATGTACAGTTGTTTTAATCTATCACTCACTAGAGGCTTTAGGTGCAGAAAACTTGAAATAAAGTAATATAATAAAGAAGTTAGAGTTTTGTTGCCTGTACCCTTTCTTTTGACTTACTGAGTTGACTTTAAAGAGCGGAAATTAACTTCTAGACAAAAACTTTCTTGTTAAACCTTGCTTTCTAAAACAATGTTGTATATGGGCTGTGGGGTGACTGTGATTGCACTGGCATTTTATCAGAGCTGTTTTCTGCTTCTGCCTAATCTCTTCCCTTGTCTCTTGTACATATTTGAAAACAATTTTATTTTCCCAACCTCAGTAAACTTATTGTCCTTGTCCCAGATGATTTTTCTCTTGTGTGAATATTCTGTACAAGCTTAGCCTTGGTGAGGTCACAAGTTAGTGTGAAAAGAAGCTGGTTTCCTTGTGCAAAATGGAGAGTGGCATTTCACATGATTATCAGTAATCATTAGAGACAACACTGTAAATATGACAATAAAGTTTAGGAACTGTGCAGATTTGGAGTCTAGGGTTTTATGGTCATAGAGATGATGAAATATGTTGAGTACTGTGGTAGGACTTGTCATCAGTGTGCTTCAGGAAATAAAGTATTTAGTATGTATTAAAAAGTAACACTCAGCACATCTGGTTGCAGTTTAGTGGTAAGATCACTAGAGCCTTTTTGGTGTCCAAGTGTTATGCCAAACCAATCTGCAAAAGAATTAGTAAAGTGACTCTCATTGACAAGTGAGTATTTATTGTTATTTGCTATTGTTGTGTTGATAAATGACCCAGACAAGACTGATCCATATTTGGGTCTAGTCACTTCTAACTTTTATATAGACCTTATTTTTTTTATAGTATATTTAACAATAGCTTTACTGAGCTATGTAGAAGGTAGCTTTTTAAGAGGAAAAGGACTTCCTCTACACAGGTTATTTTCTGTCATCAGAGCATGCTACAAGTAGTTTTGAGCAGCTTAGATCCTTTAGGGCTTTACAGTTACTCAGCTGCCATGGCAAAACAGATTTGATGCTAGCAGCAGGAGTTCCTTGGGTAATATAAATACTTGAACTGGTAATTACAGCCTTGATCCTTTGCCAATAGTAATTACATCCTCTATTCCTCTGCCCTAAGGGTGGTGAACTGCTGTAATTCAGGAGGAACCAAACTTCTGCTGCCCCTTACCATTGGACAGACACTTGACCAATACCCATTGTACATGGCTCCCAATGGATCATAAGCTGTGGTTTGAAGAACGCTAGAATAATACAAAGAATAAAAAGGATATTTTCTTGCAGGTTTTTGCTAACAATATGTTGGTCTTGCTTTAGAAAATGAATACTAGATCTCTTCAAAGACTAATGCTTGGGGAGTATGTTCTTCATAAAAAAAATTTTTTAATGCCCTTTTTATTTGAGGACATTTTACTGTAAAGTAGCTTTTCTCCTGAGATGCAGTGGTAGTACCTGGTTTGGCACTTCTTTAGGTTGGTAGTTACTCTTTTGCTCATTCAGCTGGCTTCAAACAGCCACTTATCTTTCAGTCCAGTACACTTTTGGTCCATAGTCTTTTTCCAACCCTTGTGCTGCAGTCATTATATGCATTTATTTGATCAGTGTCTAATTACTTAATTAGTTATCTCGCAGTAAGTCAGATGTAGTAGTTAAGAGGAGCAGGTTTCAGACTTTCTCCCACATGACCAGTACTCAGAAGAAAATACAGACTGGTGAAAGTCATGGTCCTAATAGCACCCTCTGATATTTTGCTAGTGTCCCGTTCTGAAAATCTGTCCTTGAAAAGCAGTAGATGTACCTCAGTTACTAGTTAATTGTTCTCTATTTGTCTGCTAATCTTCTCAATTACATCATTATCTGAGCAGGGGACTAGTTTCCTGTGATTACTTCGTTGTTTGGATACTTTAGAATTTAACTAACTGAAAACTCTCCTGTAATCTACATGTAACATGTTTTCCTTACAGAGTCTGCTGTTCTGTATAGTTTGTGTTCTTTTTTGGTGGTGTTTTTCTTTGAGAGATAATAGTGTCTCTCACCTAGTATTTTCCTGTGAAACTTGTTAGGACTTAGTGTCTTTCACATTCTTTTCTCTATCAAATGTGTTGAGGTTGTCTAAGATGGGCAAAAGTCATTAATTCTAACACTTGAAGACGAGTCTAGATAGCAGGATCACTCTAGTCTCATTTTCTCTAGGAAAAAATGTGCAAAACAGTTGTGTGGTATTTCCTTATCTTTTGATTTTCTAGACCTATGTTGGTTAAAAATGAGTCTTTGTCAGTGAAGCTGTATTAATTATGAGTTGCCTTTATACTCTAGTTAGGAATGAATTTGCCAGCCTGTAAATAGGATTCTCTTAAGGGAGATCATTCTATATCCTTCTCTGTGCAATTGTGCTTCTTCTTGAAGAGTCATTGTCTTTTAGGTGGTTTCTGTTGAGTATTTGAATCTAGTAGGATTCTAATTAGGAAGAAAGAGTATGTGTAGGATGAGGATATCATGTTGGACAGCTAAAATTGTTGACGTTCATCTTCGTCTTTACTAAAGCTCTAGCTAGACAAAATTGAGTATTAGCAATGTATCTTTGTTCTAATGAGATTGCATTGGGAGGAGTCTTGTTGGCATATCAAGGAAGGTGATACTTTCTCTCTACTCAGTACTGATGAGGCCATACCTGGAGTGCCATATCCAGTTCTGGGATTTCCAGTGTGAGAGATATGGACATACTGGAGAAAGTCTAGAAAAGGGCCCCTAAAATGATGAAGGGATTAGAGCATCTTTTGAAAGGCTGAGTGAGCTGGGACTGTTCAGCCTGGAAGAAGGCATGGCTCAGAGGGATCTTACCAAGGTATAGCCAAGATCTTGCCAAACTGTGATTAAGCAGTCTGAGTTTGTGTCCTAGTCCTTCAAGGTCTCTAAGTGACGTTTTGTATCAGTCTGGACTGAGCAGTGCTGTGGTTTCTTACTATTGTTTTCTCTCCTTTACCTCATCTCTAAGTCGTCATCTTTCTTACTGGTTCTCTAAAATACAGTGCTATTGCTGTTGTTTCTCAATGTCAAGGGGTAAAACACATCTTATTGTTGAACATGGGAAGTAGTCTTACATTCCACATATCCTTATGCAACCATATCTAATTAATGTCTATTCAGCATGGAAAACTAGGAAAAAAGACAGGACAAGTAATAAATTAAACACCCAGATACACAGACTCTCAAGAATGAGAGATAATTAAGATGATACCAAAGACCAAAACTATTGGACTATTGGTTGATATAGACCATTGAAGAAGCATCTCAAATCCTTGAGGGAAACAAGTTTATAATTTGTCTCATGGACAAGAGCAAACTTATTATGGGATATTTGAGAGGGCTTGTGGGATTGTGCAAAAGTTATTATGGATCATCTAGCACAAGAGCCAGAGGCAGGAAAAAGAATCACAAGAAATCTACTGATAAGGAAGCTTCTGCCCAGTACATTAGCACTGCAGTAATAATTTAATAAGAAAATCTATCTTACTAAACACTATTCCTAATTATTTTCCTGGTTGAGGGTTCTCTGTTCTCTGTGTGTGTGGTGCTAGTGAACTTCTGTTTGGGAAGGAGAACATCCCTTGGCCTTGAAGCCCACCAGCTTCAGCTTCACTTTAACAGCTTGATATGTGTACTTCTGCTTCACTTAAAAGCACCAAGCCACAGGCCTTAATAGGAGGTCAAATGGAGGTCCCACTGCCATAGTTAAGTTCTAAGGCGACAATATTATGTTTTCTAATGAAATAGGTTTTTTTGAAGGCTTGGTTTTCTGCTTCATGAACTTGAGTCCTGGGGGAAGTGTTCTTATGTCAGCGTGTGTTTTTATTCAAAAGCAAAATATTTGTGGTAATTGCTGACTTAAATAATCAACATTTTAAAAAAGGGAATAAAAATGTTGCATACTGTTGGAGTTTCCAGTGGTTTTCTTTAATGTGGATGTCCTTTTCTGTTTTGAAAAGAATATATTTAAACATTAACTCTTACTTGTATTTGGGAAATGTCATTGCTGTTACTGGCAATTGGGAGTTGAGATTAAGTAACATATTTGAAAATTATCATAAATAGAGTCGGATTAATGCTGGTTTTTTGCAGTATGAAATGTGAATGCCTGTCATCTTTTTAGCTCTAGTCACTAGAGATAAGAAGGTCGTTACTGGTACTTGAACATATGGGAAGCTAGGGCTTAAAACTCTTTCAGAGGTTGGCAAGGCTTGATTTAGCTTCTAAATAAAAAAAAATAAAAATAAAATAATTTGTAAAATATGCATAACTGAGCAAGAGATGTCAAATACCTTTTTACTTTTAGAAGATGAATATTTTCTAAGTCTTAGCAACAGAACAGTTATTTCCAAGCAGTACTTCATGTTGAGAGAATAAAACACTGAAATTCAAATGCTTTCGTTTGAGGTTTGAAAGTAAGAGTTGGCATCACACAAACTATTGTAATGAAATCTTTTCTATGCTCTTACTAAAGATCGAGTATGGAATTGTTAAGGATTACTGAAATCTATTTGAAGTTGTATAGTAACTTTCTTAAGGAAGCAAACTCAGCCTATGAAGATTTTACAAGCTTATTAAACAAAGAAAATGCTTTGCAATAGGATCCTTCTTCCTTAGATGCGAATGTCTTTACCCTGGTGTGGAAAGACTGAATAGGAACATAGCCTTGGGCAGTGTGGACTGTGGTGAATAATCCTGGTCCCTAAAACCAAGTGGTTTTAAGAATTTTGTTAATTATTTTTCTCTGAAAGCAATCTAAGAGTAAAATGATCTAATTTCTTAAATAATTGCTTCATTTTGCCCTTATAACTCCTGAAAAACAATTTTACAGTTATGTTAGAATTTGTGTCTGATTGTTAAACAGTAGTAACTTTGAAAATTTTGCTACATTGCAGATGAAAATGCAGACTTTTGAGGATGCTTAGAGAATGGAAGTTCTTATATGGAAAAAAGGAATGCTAGTAGATGTTCACAAATATTTGGTACTGAAAGTTTATATTATGAATTGTGTATTTGTTTTTGAACAACCATGATTGGTTTTGACCATCTTTGGCACTTGGGCAGTTGAGATTAGAAGACTGGAGGAAATTGTCTGATCTCCTGTGGTTTTTCACAGAATCACAAAATGGCTGAGGTTAGAATGTACTTCCAGAGGTCATCTGGTGTTTCCTGGCCTTTGATGGCATCATTCATGTTTCAGTTAGTGCCCATTACCTCTGGTCCTGCCACTGGGCAGCTCTGAAAAGAGCCTGGCTCTGTTGTCCTTCCACCCTCCCTTTGGGTATTTATACGTATTGATAAGATTGCCCCCAAACCTTCTCTTCTTGAGGCTGTGAGTCTCCTTCTCTGGAGACATTTAAAACCCGCCTGGATGTGTTCCTATGTGAGCTGCTGTAGGTGGTCCTGCTCTGGCAGGGAGGTTGGACTAGATGATCTTCTGAAGTGCCTTCCAACCCTTAACATTCTGTGATTCTGTGAGCAGTCCCAGCTCTGTCAACCTCCACTCTTAGGAGAGGGGCTCCAGTCCCTTAATCATCTTCATGGCCCTATACTGGACACTCTCCGATATGTCTGTGTATCTTTGGTACTGGGGAGTCCAGAACTGTACTGAATAATTGATTCTCAGCAGTAGAATCTTGTTAAGAAAAATAAATATCTTCTCTGAAGTTCTATAGTAAGACTGGTTTATAATAACTGAATTTTATATAGTGGAAGTTGTATTTATTTCCTGTAGTGCCTTCTGAATGGCATAGGCTTTAGCACTAATGTTTGTCAAGATTAAGAACTACATAACAGCTTTTTAACTCAAGTTTATTATCTACATTGTAGAACAATAGATAAAGCCTTGTCGTAGTAATCACGACTATGGAAAATGAGATTTTGATCAGACGGATTGGATGGGTATGTAGATGCTTGTTTCTTTTTGACTGCATATTGTCTTCAACATGGGAGAAGCTTTCCTAGCATGGCTGTGGTGTTCTTAAAGAGTTTTGGAACATAGTATTAGTGCTAGACTGGTGAAGTTTGTGATGGGAGAAAACTACCATGGGTTCTGACAGTGACTTTGAGTGTGCCTAATGAAGCAATAAAGAATCTTTCATGTTTTCTAGCTGATTGCTTCTTGTGTGGTATTAACCAGTGTCATGGTTTAGGGACACCCAGCTGTCAACAAAGCACAAAGCAGCTGCTCGCTCGCTCCTAAGAGAAAATGTAACAAAGCTTTAAGAGTTGAGTCAAGGACAGGGAGAGCACACTCACCAATGATTGTTATGGGCAAAAAACCAGACTGGACTTGGGGGAAAAAAACATCAGTTTCGTTTGAACAGCAATACTAATGTGCCAATCAAATCAGAGCAGGATAATTAGAAATACAACTGCATCTTACAAGCACCTTCTTACCACCCCTCCCCTCCCTTCTTTCTGGGCTCAGCTCTACTTCCAAATTCTCCACCTTCTCCTCACCAGTGGCCCAGGGGGGCAGGAAATGGGGGTTGCAGTCAGTTCATGACATGTTGTTTCTGATGCTCCTTCCTCCTCAGGAGGATGACTTCTCAGTCTTCCCTATTCTGTTGTGCTGTCCCTCTTACGGGAGGCTGTCCTCCATGATCTTCTCCAATGTGAGCCCATCCCATGGGGCTGTAGCACCTCATAAACTGCTTCAGTATGGGTCCCTTCCACGAGGTGAACTCCTCCCAGTGACAGAGTCCTCCAATGCAGACTTCGTTTGGAGTCATGGCCTTCTTCAGGTGCATCCACCTGCTCCAGTGTGAGGTCCTCCGTGGGCTGCAGGTGGAGATCTGTTTCACTGCTAACCTCCATGAGCTGCAGGAAGTGAGCCTGATGTCTCACCATGGGCTACAGGGGAGTCTCTGCTCCTGCACACCTCACCCCCTCCTCCCTCCCTGACCTTGGTGTCTACATGGTTATTTCTCTCACATCCCACTCCTCTTCAAAACAAAAAGAACTTGTCCAGCAGATTCCCCCCTCCTTAAACATGTTACTGTAGAGGTGCTTCTTCCCTTACTGATGGGCTTAGCCTTGGCCAGAGGAGGGTCTGACTTGGAGCCAGAAGAGCTTCTAGAAGCTTCTCACAGGAGTCGCTCCTGCAGCCCCCACACTACCATACCCCCACTGGACACAAGCCCAGTGCAGCTCAACTTTTATCAAATTACACAGAAATGTTGGTTTTCTTAATTTTCTTCTCATGAATGAAGGGAAGAGGGGGAAGAACCTTCAAAATCACAATTGTAAAACCTCAGGGAAATCACTGCTGTCTGAGTGACCTTCTCCCCTCCAATAACGCTCTGTTGATGCAAGTTAATTAAAGCAGCAATGTGTAGTTGAACTGAAGAACTGATTCCAGGTTACCTTAGAGTAATGGAATCAATATTTAGTTTGTGAACCTGAGAGAAAGACAGCAAAATGGAGAGTCTCCTGTTCATGAATAATGCCAGAAAAAGAAACAAAAGATCTGCACGCAAGCAAAGAACAGTAAGCAGTATTGAAGAGATGAAGAAATACTTGCATGTATCAGAAGTTGGTAGTGAAATAAAGCAAATGATTTCATTTTCCAGGCTTGTTGGGAAGATGAGTGTTCCAATATACTATTTCCTCAGTTTTAAACTTACTAGGTATCTGGAACTGGGTGCAGAAAAAGACTGAGGACTAAATTAAAAGTTGTGAAATCTACCAGTAAGGGGCAAGTCAGTGGGGAAACAGCTGATGAAATCACTGAAGAACCTTCACAGTTATGGGAAGTGGTATTATTTAACAGAAGAATTGGATTTTGCTGACAAGGTAGCTTTCTAAGTGGCTACTTCAATCTGCACATAATTAAAGCCTGAAAGACACTATATGCTATTGTAAGAAAGATGGAATTAATAATCTGTTTTGGGGGAAAAAATATCTAATGAGCATCTTGGTAACCATCAACTTCAGCTTTATGCTAGAGTGCAAAAAAAGTACAAGAGTTGTGTTCATTTACATATTTTCACCCGAACATGCAAGCAAAATGAGTATATGCATAGGTAATAATGATACAAAACCCAGTAACAGTTCACTTGCCAATTAAACAAGGTTTAATTATTGAAAAATTTTGCTTTAAAGACTAAATATTTATCTGCAACTCAGATGATATTTATACCTCAGTGTGTATATGAAAGCTAGACATTTCCAAATGGAAAAAAAAAGAAATCAATTGCTTTCAGAAGCAAATGCCTCAGGAAAACATTAATTATTATTCTGAATGCATTTGACAAATGCTGAGCTGAAATTTGGAGTTCGGTTTTTTCAAAGTTCTTTAAAGTATTAGGTAAATATCTAGGACATGCTAGCAACATTTTTCTCTTCTGCCATGGAAGATTTGTCCTTTGGCAGCTTGAATTAACTAATTATAAATTGATTTGAGTAATTATAAAAAGACATTTATTTTACATATATAATATTAATAATTTAGAATATATATTTTGTAAAATAATTTATTTGTATATACAACTTCTAAATTGTTATATATAGCATTCAAGCAACATTGATAATAACTGTTGTGCCCTGCCCTTGAGTCCAAAAAAAGAAAATATCAGTGCTAAGAAAACAACTTGAATTCCTTTTTTAAAAACTAAGTTAGCTGTTTGATTCGCTTAAAAGGCCACTTTGCGTTCTCTGTGGTTTTCTTTGGGCTGGTTTGTGTTATTGTGAAAGGGGTGTGTGTGAGAGAGAAAAGAGTGGTGTGGAGTTTTATTTAATTAAAAAACAGAGTAAACCAAACCCACTAAACAATCCCACAAACCAACTTCAGCCTTATATTGCTACTGATGCATGTATCAACCGCTAGAGATTCATGAGGGAAGTTTTTTCTTGTCCTTTGAAAATGTTGGAGTTGTTACATTAGTACTAAGAGGTCAGTAATGCCAAAAAAAATAAATCTAAAAAAAAAATCTAAATGTGTTAGGTATTAAATTATGTTGGCCCATTGCAAAAACATAGTTGATGATGTAAAAAATGTGTTTACTTCAATAGTTGTGTTAGTTTTGAAAAATGTTATCTCCCATCATATAGGTCACGTGCGAACAATTCACATGGAATAAATGTTAACTAAAATTAATGGTTTGCTTTAGTTTTTATTGAGCACATTTCAATATAAGCACTGCTGAAATAACTTTTAATAGCTGGAAAAGCCTTGGCAAAAAAATCCTTATTAATTTTGTACAACACTTGAGATTTGTAACACGCTGTGAAAGGTTAAACCCCAACTTTTTTCAAAAGAAAATTGATCAGCCCTAAAATGTCAACTGTCTAGGTACAGCATCATACCTGCATGCTAACACTCTTGTCTTTTTGCAAGTTCCCTAGCTGCATAGCATTTGCATTGTGACATTTGGTTACAACATTAGCAAGATAGCTGATGTTTCAAAATCAATCAGGTTTTTTTGGTATGAGGCAGCCGGCAACTTAGTTGGATGTTGAGAGCCTTTTTGTGAAATGTAATTGAACTGAATTCCTGCGTTGTGGCAATATCTGCATCTCATGACTTCTTAGTGGCAGCTGCAAAATCTTACTGTTTCAAAGACTATATAAGGTTATCATTCAGAAAATCTTAAAAAAAAAAAAAAAGGCAAAAGAAAGCAATTTAAAGGCTTTCTCAAAAATACAAAACTTTTCTAGACATTATACTTTAAGGCAAGTATGTTGGTGCTTGGTGCATTAAAATGCAAGAAAGAGAAATAGTCTGTTTTACTGGAGAGTTCATACCCTTTAAAACTGCTTTTTAGGGAATTGCTAGCTAAAATTCAGGTTTTGCTGAAAAAAAATCAGATTGCAGTGGGAAAAAGATTTTACCTGAGCAATTGATGATTGAAATGAGATGTCAGTACATAGCGGAGTCTCCCTTTCTAAATAAAAGCCTGGTCTTCATTATATACATTGAGAAACCTGCCTGATGCAATTATGTGTAATGTGCTCTAGGCAAACCTGCTTTGCTGGGGTGGGGTTGGACTAGATGATCTCTAGAAGTCCCTTCCAACTCCCAACGATTCTGTGAAACACTTGTAGTTGGGCTACAAGGGGGCTATAAGAGGAACTGAGACTTAAAGGCCTGTTATTTACTGTAATCATGCTGGGTATATGCATGGTTCATGTTGATCCTAAACACTATAAATATGTAAAGAGTACTTTGATGTGTGTAGCGTATCTATAATAATATAGTGAATGTTATGCCACAGTCCTTAAGTAAGTAGAGGTAAGATGTTTCTGCAGCATTGTTTTTAACCTGTTCTGTATCTTAAAATGGGAGTGAGGGGAGGGAAGCTTCCCAAATGCTTTTGTGGCATCTCCTGGAGATTGTTTTTTCTTTTGAGCTAAGCAGAAACTCGGAAGGGTAGCTAAGCTACATAAACTAGGGATAAAGAGAAAAATCTATAATTAAGGTAAAAAACTTTCACAGAAAACTACAGGCAGGAAAGTCCCTTGTTCACCCTCGACCTTCCCTGAAGGAATGAGGGAGAGATTCAAGAAGGGCAAAAAAAAAAGAAAATTCATGGATTGAGGTAAAGCCAGTTTATTAAGTGCAGGGGGGAAAACTGTAAGTGATGCACACCACTAGCAGACCAATGCCCAGCCAGGCCCTGAGCTATGGCCACCTTGAACAACTGCCCCTCAGTTGTATTGTTGAGCATTATGTTAAATGGTCACAGGTGATGGTAGACTTTTCCAGGTGGCAAAGGTAACTGGCTTTTTTCTATTTGTTGGTTTTGGGTGTTTTTGTTCAAGTCTTTTCTTTAGTTTTGATGGCTGCCTTGATCCATCCCTACTTTAACCTTCTTTCATCTTTGTGTTTGGATTAAAGCTGTTCCTTCATGCCCTTTGTTAGGGGTGTAACTATTGTAGCAGAAATAAACAGAGAAAGACATTACAGGAAATCTTTTCCTCTGTGCTGCAGAAGGCTCCCAAACCTATGCCTGATCTTAATCCAGACCTTGTTCCCCGGAGTAGTGGAGCACATATAGGGATGATGTTTGTTCTGGAACTGCCAGTGGAGATACAGGTTAGCTAATTGAGGTGGCTCCTGTAGAGAAGTGCTTGTATTTCCAAGAACTGCAGAGTGCCTGCTGGGAACTGTAGGCTCAACCTTTAAAACTACTGTGTATTTTAGAGGTGCTTTTAGCACTTGTTAGATCAGTTCTCTGTTCAAAGCCTCTTCAAGCCTTCTTCAAGTAAGTTTTTCTGTAAATCATGGAGTTATGAAGGAAGAGTTAACTGAGGGGAAAAAGCAAGGCTGCTTTCCAGGGACTTTGAGATACTGTGTCACATATTCACAGTTCAGTCACCCTTCCTTTTAAATACAAGTCCTATATAATGTAATCCTCCCTGTCTGGGTTTTAAAAGACCTGAGAAGGCAAGAGGACATGAAGCCTGCTTGTGCATGTGGACAGCATGCCTTCAGACACTCCTTGTTGTTCTAGGAGTACTCAGCAGTTGATAAGGAAATACCTGTGGTAATAAATTATATTTTAGGTTCTATAATGTACCTTTCTAAAGGGGGGACACACACACAACCCCAGGTTAAACTGTAGAAAGAGCCTGGAGTAATTACTCCCGTAGTTGCCTCAGTTAAAAGTAACCTTTGCCACAAACCCCTTCTTTCTCTACTTTCTTCTTAAGCCTTCCACGTCATTTTTCTCAATGACATCTAACCTAATATGATTTTTTAAAATGAAAAGTATTCATCAAATGCTCTGGCAGCATATTAAAACTTTCATGTGCAATACAGCTAATTAGGACATCTCATTTACAAAGTAAACTCTTTGTGAAAATAAATTCTCTTCATGCACTCC
>WTSP01020074.1:74104-86701 GCA_025331215.1 Actenoides lindsayi
GGGAAGAAAATTGGCTTCAAAGGTTCCGTCAAGCGTGGCTGCTGCGGGGATGGATGGCGGTGGGGCTGCAGCTGCACGGCACGGGAAAGTCCATCCTTCCTTCTTCCCTCCTCCTGTGGCTCCTGGGCTCTCCAGGCTGGGGGTCTTCTCTGGTAGCTGGGTGTTTGCTTAGTGGGTTTTCCCATCTGCATTCTGGTTGCCCCAGCTGCTGGGAGAGGTTAGCCCCTTTTCCACCTCTCTCCTTGGGAAGGAAAACCCCCATGTGGGCAGCAACTGCGAAAGGAGTGAGCAGGCGGTTGCTTTTCAAAGCTGGCCTCTAACGAGTGTTGTGTTTGGAAAGGGGCCCCGCTGCCACCGGTGCCGGTGGAAAGCGTCACCGTGCCGAGCACGAGAGATAAGATGTGAGCAAACAGCATCGCATGGGGAGATGGAGAAGGGTGTGCTGGGCATCGCCTGGCTCATCAGACACGGTCTCTTTGGGGTACCCAGCCCTGCACCCCTCTGCACCCGATCTACCCCTGTCCCAGATCTGAGTTCCTGTCCCCAGCCTTTGAAAACCCCGTGGCAGGGCAGCCTGTGGCTCCTTGCTGTCAGCCTGGGCCACCTGCAGCTGCCTTTTCCCTGCCTGGGCAAAAGACTAGGGGAGGAAAAAAGAGCTAATTCTGGGGAACGGGATGAGTGTGGGGTCTGTTGGGGCTGCTTCAGGCCCTGCTGCCTTCCCTTGGGGTCAGCCAGGCAGCACTGGAGTATCCCAGGGACTTGCTAGTCTCTCAGGGGAATGCAGAGGTCCCTTGGGGCCAGGGTTGGAGCTAGACAGGTGGCCATCTCTAGTGTTGCAGCTGAGAGGCTGAGATTTGGGGCAGGAGGGGGATTTCCATCCTTTGGGCACTTCCTGGTGATTCAGCCCAGACCAGGGGACTCGGCTTCTACTTCCTGAGAGCTATGGAGGCTGTTTTGCCTGTGTGACCCAGAAACATGGGACAATTTGGATGATGACAGCTCAAAGGCAGACAGGGAGGGCAGCTCTGAGCCACGGGACCGTGTGTGCTTGGCTGCCATAATGGGGACGGTGCTCCCCAGGGCTGCAGCCAGGCAGGGGAGGAGGGAACGTGGCAAGGACACTGCTGCTGCCGGTATCCCTTCCTCTGTGGACATGCTGGGGGTACAGGGCTGGCTGCAGACAGGAGGGAGCTGGTGGATAAAGACTTTCTGGGTGACAACAACCTGTGGAAAAAGGCAGTTGGCCTTGTGGGTTTGGGGATGCCGTGTGTGTGCCGCTGGCTCTCCCCAGCTTTCTACCATGTAGGAGAGGAGCTGCTCTGAGGTGAAAGCGTCATCGTGCTCCTTTTCCTCCTCATTCCCCTGCGGGGTTGCTGGGTTTGAAGATCTTGGCCTAGAAAGGGATCGCAGCATTGTCCCTGTTTAGGACAAGCAGGTCCCCGTGGACTGCGACAGCATCGGTCTCGCCACCTCTCCATCAGCATCTCAGTGCCAAAAGGTTTCCATGGGAAGAGAAGCAGCGAATTATTGGATCCCAGTGGCGATCACCAGCATCCCCTGTGGAAGATGGTTTCCAGTCGGTTAGGAGCGCGCAGGAGCACGCTCCCAGCTGGCTGGAAACCATCTTCCGTGCGGCCTCGCCCCCGTAAGAGTTAAAAGAGGGGCTGCCTCACGATCAAGAAATTCACTCCTAAAAAATTGAGACAAGTTAATTAAGCCATGATAATCTTGTTCTTAATTGCCACGTAGAAAAATGTCATTGCCTTCCTGATAGCATGTGGAGGTGCTACTTAACTTCAGGCTCTGTATTAAGATAATTTTTTTTAAGGTTTATAGTAAGTCTTTGGTAACTTGCAATTTCATGTGCTTGTTACATGTCAGTGGAAGGAAACCAGACCAATTCTTAGACATCAACCTGTAAGTTGTCATCCTTTTACCTTCATTATTACCTGAAGTACCATTGCCAAATCTTAAATAATTCTCATGTTTTTGTAGTTTTCCAATCATTGCATACTTTCTGCATTCTCAAATTGTTACCGTCTCCATGCCATGTGAAAATATCCTGTTTATTTGCCACAAATGCAGCCTAGTGAACAATAGAGATGTGATTTTTATGTAGAGCTCAATAGAAAAGAACAACTTAGCTTCTTGCTCTTCTTCTACAAAATTGCATTAAAGTATTACTGACTCTTGTCAAAACTTTTCTAAAACTTCCATTTGGAATTTCCTATTACTTCAAATATATGAAGATTCTGGTTTGCTTCTTCCCTCCAATGCTGGTGACTGATACTAAAGCTAGTATGAAGTTGGACTGACACTGGCCTCTCAGATTTCAGTTTATTAATTTCTTTTCCTCATATTGTTAAATATCCTTCCTTCTTTCTCAGTTTGAAATGTTGTGTGATGTTGATAACATGGTGCTTAATTTGCCTCAGTGATCTACATCACTCACCCCACCTTTCACCATCTTGGTTCAACTCTGAGGTGTCCACGTGTTCTGTCTGTGGCTCACTCTGCCCACTCCTCTGATCATCCAGGCCTTGCAACTGGAAAGAAGATCTTAAGTCTGCAGTGTTTTATGTTCTCTATAGCTTAAAATGCTTCAGCATGATTGGACTTTGG
The DNA here is from genome assembly GCA_025331215.1 of Actenoides lindsayi. Classification (NCBI taxonomy): domain Eukaryota; kingdom Metazoa; phylum Chordata; class Aves; order Coraciiformes; family Alcedinidae; genus Actenoides; species Actenoides lindsayi. The sequence goes on from WTSP01020074.1 coordinate 76,727, forward strand.
AGCTGTGCTCCTTGCTTGATGTTTTGAAAGCTAATTTTATTTTCAGTGTGGCTCAGAAAAAAAATGTGGTTGTGAAGAAAGACTTTAAAATTTTACCTTTTATTTTTATAGTCCAGGTAAGTTAAAGGAAAACGTGTTCTTTCAGTAAAAATTGTTCAAAGGTTTTGATGGGCCCTACTCAGCCCATCATCAGCCCATGTGTTGAGGTCTTCTAAACAGTGTATAAGGGAAACTGTCCTTAGTTTTAGATAGCAAAGAACAGTGTTATAAGGATCCCACCTTATCCTGAAATAAATACTTGAACTAACACACCAAAGTATTTGTTGAAAGAATTGAAAGGTGTGTGATCTTATTCTTACAAGAGCATATTCTGTAGGCAATATAATGGAGGAAAATGAGGATTCATTTTGCTCCTAAAATCTGCAGATTCCGTAACTGTTGGTGAAACCCGAGACAGTAAGAAAAAGAAAAAAAATTAGGAAAAGCATTGGCCATGTTGATTCTCCTGTTACATCAAGGGATTATGTTTTTTTCCCCCATTATTGGTGGTTCTTGAAACAGACAGCATAGGCCACTTCTTCCATATCCTATCATTGCAACATCAAGAAAAAACTTGTTTAAACACCAAGATCATTAGTTTTTGTTTCTACCTCAATTCCTACAAGTCTCCCAAATTAGTTTTAAAACAGTGTTTCTGTTCATTGTTAATGTTTATGTAACAATGTAGTTCATTGTATATATAATTTTTGACAATAATACCGATACTTTTGCAGGTTTTGAATGTTACTGTTTTTTGCTTCTTACACCACTGTCCTGTTTGACTTGCATAAATATCATCTTGTCAGGAATGCAGATTTTTTTTATAGCTAGGAAGAAATTGTTTGGGTATTTTGGTTTGATTTTTGGTGTTGTGTTTGGGTTTGGGTTTTTTTTGTGTTCCCATGCTTACATGTAGTAGTTAAAGTACTGTATAGAGAAAAGTACCATATGCTTGTCTCATGTAGCAGTATACATATGTATGTGAGTGTGCACACAAGTATTGTTTTCTGTATCAGTTATTAATAGAAAGAGAAGTAGATGGTACTTCAGGTAGTTCAGTCTCTGTTCTGATTTTAGCCAGCTGGAATAACTTGGCTGGTGTTTAGAAGGCTTCCAAGTTCTCTTCAGAAATAATTTCTGGTTTTCTGATTGTGTTTAAAACAAAAAAACTGTTTAGAACAGTCAAATTGCAAAATACAGGCTATGGCCTTTTAAAAAAAAAAACAAATAATACAGTGTATGCAGAGGCATATGTAAGTAGAAGTCATATAGTGCTAAATATTATGTAATTTTTTCTATACAAATGTCTATAATACAGCTTAATGGACTGTACTTATATTCTATAATTTCTAGAAGGTGGTCTAGGTAGAATGTGACTTCTAGTTCAAATATGTTTAGAAGAAAGTATACCAATTTAAATGATGTCTTGCTATTTAATTCAAATGACTTTGGAATTTTAGAAAACGTATTTTTCACTCTTTTGTTAACTTGTAAATATTTATGCTAACTTTAGATTCTGGGAGGCTGCGCTTAGTTACTTTTAATAGGGTAAAGTATGGTTTATCCAATGTTCTGTAAAGTTGTATCAATGGAGGACGATTTCTTACATCATTCATGCTTTGTGCTATCAATTTTTTTGAAGCTAATATTTTACTAATTGAACTTCTGGTTTTTTTCTAGCTGACAGCACGATCGTTGCCTTCCATACAGTCTGATGAGAGACTACAACCACTGCTTAATCATCTCAGGTAGCATAAGCCAAAAGCATAAATGCATTCTTTCACACAGATTGAAATAATTGTATTAGTAGAATGTTTTAGCTACAGGTTTTTTTTTCAGATGCCTCATCTGTGCATTTGGCTTTTGAAAAAAAACCCCAAACCTGAAACTATCCCTTCAACTTAACAAGAGCTTTCTAAATCACAGTAAACATAATTTACAGAATTGGTGTTGCTTCTAAGTAACAAGAAAATATTTGTAGCTTTTATAAAAAATTTTTTTGTAATAAAGACAAAATTGTTAAATTTCTTTATGAGCAAAGCAGGTTCTATATTACACTGCTTAGAGTATGGACCTTCCTTGTGGCAAACATTTTATACTCTATGATCTTTTTGGAAGATTTCTCTGTTACTGTCATTGCTGAGTGGAGTCCTAGTTTCTTCTTTTAATGGACCTAAAGAGACAACTGCAAATATGAACCATTGAGTGCTCTACAACACAGGTGAAGTAACCTGCCTCTTTCTTAGTGTAGTATATGGTATATAGAAGCTTTCTAGTTTCTTTGAATGTGTTTCAGAGTGAAGAGTAAGAAAAAATACTTTTTTGATGTTCTTCAGGTTAAGCGTGAATTTGGTCTCTTCGTTTTATATGTGCGTGGTTGCTTTTTACCACTTTATATTGTAGGGGAGAGTTTTCTTATTACAGTAGTATGCAGGAGGACAACACATAATTAGAGGGAGATGTATTGGCTTAGAATCACTGAATAATTTAGCTTGGAGTGAACCTCTGGAAATCATTTAATCTAGCCCCTGCTCAATGCAGATCTGGTTAGATCAGGTTGCTCAGGTATTTACTCAGTTGAATTTTTAATATCTCCAAGGGTAGAGATTTACTTAAATATTGAATGTCAGTAATGAAAGCTCTGTTTTTGAACACATACAGCTTTGCATTAAGATCACTGAAATGGTGTTGAATGAATTAGAAATGGAAGTGGTGATGCTCTATCGTGACAACACTGCACTGGAATTGGGATGCAGACCTAGTTAGCGTGTTCTTTATTTCTTGTGATGCTCTACTGCTCAAGGTATCTGTATCCAAAACCTGACATTTTATTTTGATTTAAAAAAAAAAAATAAAATTTAATATTTATAATGTAGGAATGATTTAATGTTTTATTGCTTTTAATGTAAATCGGAATAGTTTGCCTTGTATCTCTGCTTATTTACATAGAACTGAATTTTGTTCAAGAGCGGTGAATGAAAAAGAAAATTGCAGTGTAACTGTTACACAGCTGCTTAGGGGATACTTCTGAATGCCAATAACCTTTCATGTTTTCAGTCCCGTACATCATACTGGGATTCAAAAAAAAAGCCTCAGTGGCATACCTTTCTCTCTTTGAAGCTAACGAACAATTAGGTTAGCTTTTTACGAATCGTGCTCTCTAGGAGTAATTACTGAGAAATTTGAAGTTTCTTTTGATATATGCTATGCATCTGTGTAAGTGGGACAGCCTTCAGTGTCACAGCAATCACAATCCCCTGTGCTTTTTTTTAAATATGGGAAAAGGAAAGGTTGCAAAAAAAAGCTGGCTTGGCATCAGCTACGTTAACAAGGATACTGTATCCTACATTTATGCAGAAAGGTTTGGGTTTTTTTTACACATTCTTATGTTAATTTGAGCATGTATGTTTAATGACTGGTTACTTCCAGTTTGCTTTTGTGAAAATGGAGGGGCTGTTCCCCATACATCTTGTCACCAACTGGAAAAATAGCTACACAAATGCTTCCACATTGGCTTTTTGGAAGTTCCTTCAAAACAGGCAAAATACATCAAACCTTACAACTTGAAAAACAAGGTCTGGCAGTGAACAGACAGATGACTGAATAGGTCTTCTCTGTTATTTATTTCTGTGAATCTCTGATTTGTTTTTGCTTCACCTTGCTCATGAGAAGGGAGAATAGTAGTTAGTTGTAGGCTTTCCTCTGCCTTCATTGTGTGAATTCTGACAGCGGTATTTTATTTTTGGCATACGTCAATAGAGCTTTACCAGGGGAACAAAAGCTTAGATAGAAATGTATGAAGAGAGCATACAATTGAAGGTTACAGAGCATTGTTTGGTTGCTAATGACCCACATTATTTTTTTTGGCAGCTATTCATATCTGCTTGTGACTTTTAAATTAGTTAGTCCTCTGAAAAGGTCATTTTACTGTGGGTTATGTTTGCATAGATATTTTAATCCACATCTTTTTTTTTTTTTTTTTTTTTTGAATGGACATAACGTGTATTTTGTAATTAGACTGTTCTGGATTAAATACATATTTCATCTGTGACTTAGATCCTCTTTTTGTCCTATTCCGATTCATTGGTACTTTTTAATATTAATTGTACTAGACCAAAAAAAAGAGAACATTAATATTTGATGCAAGATTGTGCTAAGGGATTTCACATGCTCACAGTAGGCTACAAGGAGATTTAATTTGCTAAAACTTTAGCAGTTTAATAGAAATGAGAACTTTATGTCTAAATGCATGAGAAGAACACTTGTGCAACTTCTGCTTTCAGATGAGTTTATATGAGTTTTGCGATGAAATGACCACTCTACTGTTTAAAGCCTTCAGCAGGAATAATTTCAAAGGCAGAAAAAACCTGTCATATGTAATCCCATCAAACTACTATAGGACTGAGCCTGTACATGAATTATCAGGAGAAGCTGAGTTGACTTGGTTTAATCTGTTGAAGAGGAGTCTTAGATATGATCAAATAGTAGCCTACAACTGTTTGAAGGGCAAATATCACAGTATTGGAATTCTTGATGGTACCAGAGGGTACAAAAAATGACAGTGGTCACGTATAGCAGGAGGTTCAGACTGAACATTAGCCTCTGCTAGAATGAGAGGTGCAGCAGATTGCCCAGAGATGTGCAATCTTGGTTTGTGTAGGTTTTCAGGATGCAGCTAGAAAAAGCCATGTCTCACCTGATTAGTGTTGGCAGTAGTCCCAGTTGAAGTGGGGTATGGGACTAAATGGTCTTCCAGCGTCCTTTATACCCAGCATTTTGTATGATTCTATTAATTCTGTCTTCAAATGATGATTTACAGGATTGATACAGAAACAGAGTGTTTTGCAAGACTAGATTTTTTTTTAAAGAATATCACAATATGCAGACATGTTCACCTTCCTTCTTGCTTATGCTCATCTCACAAGCAAGTAAAGGAGAATGCGTAATTCAGTGGCTTGGTGTCATTTACTATTGTCAACAATTACAAAGTGCCCTTCATATCCTTACTAGATCTTACGGTGTACTAACACATCTGTGAATGGTGCAGCCATTATCGGAACAGTCAACACAGATCCCACTCTTGGAGACATTGAAACAATGGAGGTTTCTTCTTGGTCAACAGTGGTGTGAAGTATGTGTTGATCTTCAGTTGCAAGATATGTTTAGAAAAGTTACGGTAACTAAGATTTTGGAATTTAGAAAGACAGTTTTTGAGTGATTGAGTCAGGCTGAATGGTGAGACACAATAAGGTATCTATGGGGGTAAAAAAAAAATAAAATTCAAAAGTGAAGACATTGCTGCTTGCATTTCAGGAAACCACAAAAAGAAATTATGAAGAACTATAGGTATTTCTAGGTGAGTGAGAAGCTTGATCTGGATCAGGAAGTAACCTCAGAAGCTATGTGGGGAAAAAAAGAAAGGATAAGTCCAAAATAAGAGCTAAAACAGGAAGCAAAAAAAGAGGTGAAAAAAAGCAAGGGTGATCACAAGCCTAGTTGGTTTGTGTTGTAATGTGTTTTGAAACCAGCAGTATGAGGCTGTTTGGCAATGTTTGATTAAAATTAGGACCACTGTTGATGGAATAAAGCATAGTCTTCATTTTTCATTTTTTTGCAAGGTTATTGAGTTTGGGTTTTTTTAATAGAAATGTAGAGAAAACAATGGCAATCGTGGAAAAAGCAAAAATTTTATTTTATTGTTTGGGTTTTTTTGTCATGAAATCAAGGCATCTGGGGAATCTCTACTATAGAAAATGAGAAGACCTGGCACCTAAAATGGCTAAGCCCAAAAGCTTGAGTCCCTTGAGCTCCTTGGGACAGGAATCCAACAGCTTAGCTGCCCAAGGCCACGTGACCAATGCTGGCCTCTTTATGCTCAGTTCCAATCTGCCAGATGTTCTGGATGGATAAAGCATAATCTTCTGCAGAGCTCTACCTTTGAAGGCAGTTTGTAGGGTTCAGTTCTTTGGTGAATGGTGTCAGGTATCAAGAAACTTTGACCTTGCAAACGTCATATGTAAGGAAACATTTATGGGAAACTTTTCCTGTTTCCATGCTGAGAATATTTGAATTTTTCAGCATCCAAAAAGTATAATTCCTCCTTCTCTCCCCAACAGCCCCCACCCCCTGCCTTGGCATTGGGATTTCTGTCCTTGCCATAAAGTTTTCTTTAAAGTCCAAACACAGATGTCAGCAAGATTAATGAATGTGATGTCTTTTTTAGCAATACCTTCTGAAGTCTTACTTTTTCACTTACTGTATAGGAAAACTTCTGTGTCTTCTTTTTGGGCATCCTCTTCCCAGGCCAATCCTTTTTGTGGATGCTAGGAAGAAGTGAATTTTCTATAGCTTAACAATGTTTTGCAGTATTGGTATGATTCTAATAAGTGCAGTAGGTTATAAGCAGATGATCTGAAGTGATTATGGGAGAGCAGTTACCAGCACTCATCCTGGGATGTGCTAACTCACTGACATTTTCCTAATTGGTTGTTTAAAAAAAATGCTTTGATTGTAGTATTTTTGGGACTGTGTTTTTTGTTTTGTTTGTAGTTTGCCTAAGTGATGCAGAGCTGATTCTACAAGGAAATTCAGACACTTCTTTAGTAGAATCAGTAGTAATGGGTATACACAGCTCAAATACTTTTAATTATTTATCCATTGTTGTGTAATGGAAAAAAAAAAATCTGTTAACTACAGTAGGTTTGTGTAGTGCTCCAGTGCATGCCAGAAATAAGACTAAAGAGCGAATGAATGCATTTATAATTAAACAAATGATTTGTATTGTAGTAAAATCGACTGTTACCTATATGCTTTTCACACTTCACAGTATTGAAATGTCACAAAATAATATGTAGCTCCTAGTATCATTTAGCTAAATTCCTTTTTTTTTTTCCGAGTTAATGTCTGTAGGCCTTCAGAAGATTTAAGAAATTGTTAAGTTACTTGCAAAATCCCTCTTGCACAACGAAAGTTGTTCATACCCAGACTTTGCAGCCTGGTGTTTTGACCAGTATGCTGTATCCAAAGCCCCTGTTTGCTTTATTGCTTGCTGTACTTGCTGTACTGTCAGCTCTTGAGTTCAGTTGGGTTCTGCTGTAAGCATTTCTCTTAAGCTATTCTTCAGCCCTGCATATATCTTAATTCAAAAAGTTTATATATTTAAAACTAAAAGCTGGGCATTAGATACTTGTATTTAGTTGATTAGAAATGTCTTTGATGACAATGTCTACGTGACTGTCTCTGCTATAGTGTAGGCTTACCTCCATTCAGTTCTGATATCAGAAGCAGCTTTGTTGCAGTATGAATGAAAGGTGAGGCAGCACATGCAGAGTCCTGTGTTATTTTGGCTGGACTGTTACTATCAGGAGTTAATATGTGTTTGTATGTCAGTGTTGTGGTAAAAGCCTTCCCAGTTTTTTATTGGTACACTTATGTAGTTTTTCAGCTTTTACTTTTCCCCTGTGGTCGATGTTGATAGCGGTACATTAGTACTTTTTGTTTGTTTGCTTGGGCTTTTCTTTAGTAAAGCTACAAAAATAGCAAAGTAGAAGGGGTTCTTAATTACTGGAAGAAAGCAAAAGCGAACCCTGTCTTCACAAAGAATGAGGAGAAGTTTCCATGGAACTATAGGCTGGTAAGCCTCATCTCAGTTCCGGACATATGAAAGACAAGGAGGTGATAATGAATGGTAAACATGGGTTTGTGAATGGGAAATTATGCTTGACTAACCTCATAGCTAGTCATTTTCTCATAGAAGGCTCAATAGATGGGAGTGAAAGCAGTGGATGTTTATCTTGACTTAAGCGAGACTTAAGCGAGGTTTTTGGCATCGTCTCTTGCAACATCTTCATCAGCAACTGATGGAAGTGTGAGCTAGGCAAATGGACAGTGATGTGGACTGAAAACTGGCTGAAGTGCTGTGTTCAAAGGTTTGTGATCAGAGGCATTAAGACCAGCTGGAGGCCAATTGCTAGTGGACTACCTTGGGGATCCATACTGGGTCCTATATTGTTTATCTACTTTGTTGTCGTAGGTGATGGGATGGTGTGGATTCAGCAAGTCTCAGATGATACAAAACTGTGAGGAATGGTTTACATCAGATGGGTGTGCTGCCTTTCAGATGGGCTTGGATAGACTGAAGAAATGAACTCACAGGAACCCTATGGAGCGCAGTGAAGGGAAATACAAAGTCCTGGGGAGGAATAACCCCATGTACCATTACAGGCAGAGAGCTGGATGGCTGTGAAACAGGGCTGCAGAAGAGGACAGGCAGCAAGCTGACTAAGAGCCACCAGTCTACCCTTGAATAAAAGAAAGCTAACAGTGTCTTAAGTGGCATGAGGAAGAGCACTCACAGCAGGTGGTCCTTCTCCTCTACTGGGCGCTGGAGAGGCCACATCTGGAGGGCTCTGTCGAATCCTGGGCTCCCCAGTACATATTAGGAGAGGCTGTGACAGCTAAGACTGTTTACCCTGGAGGAGATAAATTTTAGGAGGATGTGTGGATGTTATCAGTGTGTATAAATAGGTGTCTGATAAGAGCGGAGTAAAGAAGACAGTGTTAGACTCAGGGGTATCCAGTGATAGGCCAGGAGTCAATGGTCACAAATTGATATACAGAAAATTCCACTTAAACATAAGAAAACACTTTTTTACTGCTAGGGTGATCAAACACTAGACCAGGTTTCTCAGAAGGTTATGGGGTCTTTGTCCTTGGAGATGCTCAAAACCCAACTTGATGAGATTATAAGCAACTTACTGTACTTAACTGTTTTGATTAGGGTGTTGGACTAGATGATCTTGAGAGGTCTCTCTCAACCTCAACAGTAGCATGATCCTGCTATTGAATTCTGAACGACCTCTCGCCACTTCTTTCAGATAAAGAGGAAGGAGAGTTTCTTTGCCATGTTGACTCTAATGTTGATTTTATAAATCTTAATTACTTACATAACTGTCAAATACTCTTAGCTTTGCCTGATATAAACTGTTTGCAGGCCGTAATTGGGAAATTAATTTATTCTTAAATTTGTAAATTTGAAAAAAAATAGTTTTTGAACAGTTTTAAATCATGTTGTATTGTTTGCTTTTGTTTTATTTATTTTTTTTCAGCCATTCTTACGTTGGCCCTGATTACAGCGTACAAAAGAACGCAGGCAAAATCTCCTTAGAACAGATTGATGCTGTAAGTCCTCTGTGTTTGTTGAGTTATGCTGCATGTTGGTATGTAACTTCTGAAATTCAAGTGCTCTATGTACAGACAGCATATAAAGCCTTTATCTTTTTTTGATTCATACTTGCTTTGTTACTCTTGAGAACTACTTGAATGAGGCTGTGACGAAGTTTAAAATGGAACAGAATTAACTGAAAATGCATCTAATCAAGATTTAAACTGGAGCTGTAATGAACTGCTTAATTTGCTGCTTAATTTTGTGTACTTTCACAAATACCTAACAATAATAAACAGTATAACAAAAAAATTATTATGTAATACTTTTGGAGCCCATGATTTTTAGTTTATGATTATTGTGTTGCAGTATTAGTCTTTTCAGTGCTATTTTTTTTTTACTTGACCTACAGAAGGGTTTTTCAAAACAAAGAAGTAAATAAAATGGATTGTAAAACCACCTCATTCGTGCAGAGACAATTAAAACCACATTACCACTCCTTTATCTGAACTTAAGAAATTGCTTGGTACATCTTAACCACTACAGTGTTACCTTGGTAGTGAATTCCACGACGTGACTCAGCTGCTAAAAATGCAAAGCCCAAGTAAACTTAAACATTACATTTTTTCCTCTGAGCTCTTGCTTTATAAGTAGTAGTATTCTTAGGGAAAAACCTTGCAGATAATTTGTAATGGATTACAGAATCACAGAATTACTGAGGCTGGAAAAGACCTCTGAGATCATCAAGTCCAGCCTATGACCTAACACCACCA
>WTSP01020076.1:0-70658 GCA_025331215.1 Actenoides lindsayi
GACAGATGGCTGAACATGAGCCAGCAGTGTGCCCAGGTGGCCAAGAAGGCCAATGGCATCCTGGCCTGTATCAGGAACAGTGTGGTCAGCAGGAGCAGGGAGGTGATCATTCCTCTGTACTCAGCTGTGGTGAGGCCGCACCTCAAATACTGTGTCCAGTTTTTGGGCCCCTCTTTACAAGAAGGATGTTGAGGTGCTGGAGAGGGTACAGAGACAGGCTACAAAGCTAGTAAAGGCTTTGGAATATGTGTCTTATGAGGAAAGGGTGAAGGATCCAGGGCTGTTTAGCCTTGAGAAAAGAAGGCTGAGGGAAGACCTTATTGCCCTCTGTAACTACCTGAAGGAAAATTGTAGCGAGGCAGGAGTTGGTCTGTTCTCCCTGGTGACAAGTGACAGAACAAGAGGAAATGGCCTGAAGCTGAACCAGGGGACGCTCAGGCTGGATATTAGGAGGCATTTCTTTCCAGAAAGGGTTGTCAGGCATTGGAATGGCCTGCCCAGGGAGGTGGTGGAGTCACCATGCCTGGAAGTGTTTAAGAGGCAGTTAAACGTTGTGCTTAGGGACATGGTTTAGTGGTTTTTGATAGGGATAGGAATAAGGTTGGACTTGATGATCCTGAAGGTCTCTTCCAGTCTAAACTATTCTATGATTCTGTGGCCCCTGTAGGGCCCATATTCTTCAGTTACAATGACTTCACTTTTTGCAAGGAAGGTGTTCTGCTTAGTGATTGAGAATCATGGAATATTTAATGCTAAAGGGAGTCTTCTGGAAATCTATTGTTGAGCCCTCCGTTCAAAACAGGGCGAGCCTCAGTATCAAATTGAATGTCAGATTAGATCAGACTGCTCAGGACTTTACTCAGTTGAGTTATGAGTATGTCCAGGGATGGAGATTGCCTTTTCTCTGGGCCCCTGTCCCAGTGGCTGACTATACTCATTGTGAAAAACTTTTTCCTGATACCTTCCTGGAATTTGCAGAGGTTGCTATTTGGGCCCATTGCCCCATATCCTGTTAGTGTGCCTTTGAGGAAAAAGTGTTTCCATCATCTTGATAACCTCCCATTACATAGATGAAAACAGCAATAAATTCTACACCACCCCTCCTCCAGTCTTCCCTTCTTCAAGCTACACAAACCCATCTCTCAGCCTTTCCTTGTACATTGTGTCCAACAGCCCTCTGACCATCTTGTTGACCTTCTGCTGAGTTTGCTCCAGTATGTCAATGTCTGTCTTGTACTGAGGAGCCCAAAACCAAGACACAGCACTCCACGCGTGCTCTCACAAGGGCTGAGTTGACAACAGTTAATTGCTGAGGTCACGCTTGATGCTTTCTCTGCAGGAGAGGAGGGCATATTCCTGAAGAGTGCTTAGATTGCGTTTTCAGAACAAATACAGAAAATAAGGGCATTGTAGCTGAAGCTTCAGTAAATCAGAAACCTGTGAATGAGATGCTCAAGGCCAGGAAGTCTTCATCAAAGTGTTAACTCTTGTTAACTTTGTTAGCTCTCAGAATTTCTGCTATTCCTGCCTTCATGTCTTCATGGTGAGCACAAGGGAAGGAAGGCCATTTATTCAGCAGGAGAGAGAAGACTGTTCAACAGGAGACTACAGGCACGTGTCACACTTTCTAAAGTAAAAGAGGATGCTAAAGCTGATTTTTCTCATCAAAGGGTAGCATTTGGCTGGCTTTTTTCTTGAATGAATGTGGCTGCTGCACTGCTTAAGTACTGGCTGAGGGATGTCCATGAGCTGCCTATTTGTGGAATTATCCCAAGGTCTTTACTGGGGCTTTTGGTACTGCTTCTTGAACTCGCAGTATTGACACCAGGACCTTTGGGATATCACGCTAGTGCAGTTTTCACTTCTGACCTGACACAGAGATACAGGGCATGAAACTTCAGTTTTAATGCTTCGGGTCATAGCCGGTTGTTTCTCTAGCAAGGGTATGGCTTTTGACATTTGTTCTTTGTTTTTGTCTGCCCAGAAGATCTCATGATATAAATGGCAGTAGGGCTGTGCAGAACTGGGCTACCTCTTGCCTCTGCCAGATTGTGGCAGGTGCAGCTACCTTGACAGAAAGCTGACAAAAACCAGGGCTTGCCAGAGACATGATGGAGATCAGTAGGGGCCTCACAGCTGTTAAACATCACCTCACAGCTATTAACTGGCACCTCAGGGTCCAGACCCTTACTCTGCCTTTGTCATGGGCTTGCACCCAACTAATTAGAATGACCAGAGTGCTCACTTGACTAGGGTATAAACGGAGCCCTGCCGAAGAGACGATTTTGAGTTGATGGTTTCCAGAGCAAGTGGGACTTGTAGTCAGACAAGAGAGCGTGCCATCCAAGGATACTTCTGCAGATTGAGTGAGCCTCACCCTCCGCTTCGGTGAGTGATTCTTTTCTGGGTACCCTTGTGGAGGAGGTTTTTCCTTTATGAGTGAGTGTGCGCACATTTGGGCTCATCTTTCCAGAGAGAATATGCCTGAAAGCTTAGGAATTAGTTGTGTGGTAGTATATTCCCAACTGACATCCAGACTTGTAATTTAATTTTGACAAAAGGAGGGCCGAGTACTTTTGGTTACAGTAAATCCACATTTTGGGTATCTGCTGCTGTCTGTTTTGTGGGTGCCTCTGTGACACAAGTACATCCAATGAAGATGCTTTTGATAGCACATGTGTAGTAGGAGAAGAGAAGAAACAGATGGGTGTTTTGTGCCTTTTTACTGTTTTAAGCTGTGGTCTCCAGTTTTATTTTGCTTATTAACCATGCAGTTATGGTAGGAATTTTGCTACATTCCCAGCAGCATTAACTGTCAAAGGAAAAGAGCATTGAGCACCCTCAAAGTACTGTCCTCCTGTCTCCTCTTACCTAGGACTTGCTGGATTCTGTGCTGGTTTCATCTAATAAGATGACGCTTTTTAAAGATTCCTTCTAGAGTATGGTCCTGGTCTCTGAAGCAGGGACCAAGTGGCTTACAAAACAGAGGCTTCAGCACCAACGCATCAGTAGAAGCCTTAATCAGCTCACAAAAAACATCAGCAACGCGAGTCTTCAAGTGCTGTCTCATTTTTCATGGTGAAACTTCAGTTGGTTGATCTGCGCCATTTGACAGTTCCAGGTGCTTCCAGGGCAAAGGCTCCTGTAAGGAGCTTGTAAAAGGGCTTGCTAGTGATGGCCCTTTTTCCTCTTTGTGTGGGCTAGGTGTACTTACTTTCTGTATGACAAGTAATTGTTTGAAAATCATTAGATAGAAAACCTGTGGGCAGTAGTTTAAAGGAAAAAGTTTCTCACAGAGTAACTGTCACTCTTCTAACACATTGCACATATTTAGTGTCCCACTGAGCTGCTTTCTTCTCCTGCTTTGGTGTGCTTCTGGATTCTTTTTATTCAGGGAACTGAGGGAATTTCTACCCAGCTCCCTTATGCATGCCTGTGATTGCAGGGTGACTGGACATGTGTGTCCCTCTGATGGCAAACTGAAGAACCCACCTGAAGAATTCTGACCTTGAGCAGGTGCAGGCACTTGAAGGGTACTTGGGACACAATGTGCAAAAGAGTTGTATTCACTGACAGTTAATACTTCTTTTGAAATTTGTAAAAGGCTTTTTGTTTTCTGTTAATGATTTCTCTCCCCTTTTATAGCGCAGTTCTGTGCAACACCTCTTTGACTAAATAAATCTTGCTTTAGTTATCCAGCATTCTCGTAGTAGAGAAGCCCTTTGAGAAGTGGGCAGGGTTTCAGCATCATTGACCTGCACTGCCTTTTTTTGACTTGAGCTTTTTGAAGATTCATTTTATTTACCATTAATATCTTGGAGATGCCCAGCCAAGCTAACTAGAAAAAGTCATTAACTAGGAGAATGTAACATGAGGGAGGAGCAGGCAAGATTCCGGCACTGACCTATGTTCAAGGTGGAACAAAAGTGAGAAACTTTTGAAGGTTGTGTTCAGATGAGCCATTTTTGAAAGAATCTTCTGTGTGACGTGGCAAAAGGCTATGTGCAACAAAGCCCAAGTTTGCCTACTCCTAGCTTAGGCAGGCAGTTTTGTTCTTTGTGAGCCATTCATCTTTCCTCAAGAGACATCACAGCTGAAGCTGTATTTTTGCCAGGTGACTCTTGCAACCTGCTTGTGGTTTCACTGTGATACTTGCAGAATCCTGGATTTGGCCTGATATGTGTAGTGAGCTCCTTCAGCTCTACCTGTTCTCTGTTAGCTGTCAACATGTGTTTTGGCAGGATGCTGAATGAAAGAAAACCACTGGTTATCAAAACCACTTGTCTCTTTTGCAGTGTTGTGTAGATCAAGTGTCTTGAAGCCAACTGCAGCTGCCTTCTGGGGATTTGCAGCTACACTAGGGAAATTTTTTCTAGTGTAAGCTGGCAGTGTGGCCAGCTGTTACAACAGCCCTCTTCAAGAAATTCTTCTGGAAGCAGAGCACAATAGGAGTGGGCATTTGGTAGCACGTGTAATAAAATGCTCTCCGTTCCATTTTGCGAGTTGGCTGTGACGCGGCAGGTGTATGATACCATCTGTCTTGACTCAGCAGAACTGGGAAGATGGCTAGTGGGAGGTATGCAGCAATGGCCTCTGCCAAGAACCTCCTTAAGGATGGGTGTTTTTTCACAGTGCAGCACTCACAAGGATAAGCACTGGGATTCATAAATTCCTGGAGGAGTAATTTCTTCTAACAAGGATGTATGGAAAGCTGATGAGTTTGCCTGCCGTACTGCTTTGTGTTTTGTACACTTCTTGTTTTCAACTTCCAGCACGCTTAGTGTTAACAAAACCCACCAAAAATCCCACTGGCTAATGTTAATGTACCCTTTGGGGAACATCTCTAACGCTGTCATATTCCATGCTTAATCCACAGGTAAAGACTTAAGTCCAAATTCAGCAGTTACCTACAGTGTAACTTCCAGAAGTATATTGAGAAGCCCTCGTTCCTCAATTCAGCACTAGTTTAATAAGTTACTGTTTTTTCTTGTGTTTCCTAGGAGCCAACATCTTTCTTACCTCATCTGGCCTGATTAAACTAGGAGACTTTGGCTGCTCAGTGAAACTGAAGAACAACACCCAGACAATGCCTGGAGAAGTGAACAGTACTTTGGGGACTGCAGGTAAGGATGCATGTGCTAGGCAGATACTTGTCTAGTTATATCTTCTAGAAGAAGATCCATGTGCGGAAAGTGGGCTGGAGTTAAAATGCCGTGTTTCAGGGAAGCTTGATTGTACCGTAGCTGGTTACATGTGCTCTGCATCCAGAAGCCAAAACAACTGGTGAATGATGTAGTTGGAAAGGCAAAATTGCATTTGTCTGGTAACTATAAAGATGCTGGAACCTGTGCTTTCTGGGCTTGGATCTTTTTCTGCAGCCTTACTGAAAGTGCTGTTCTTACTGAACAGCTACTTATTTTAAATAAAAAGAGATGAAAGCATTTGCACTATAACTTTTCAAACTGAAAGACAGTGAATGCTGCAAGCATGGCAAAGAACAAGAAGCCAGCAAATGGCAAAACTTAGCAAGAAAACCTGACTGGTAATTCATTACAGGAGTATTAGAAAGCATTTGGTTTGCCCAGTTAATCAATGTATACAGTTCCTTCTGCTGCATGAACTGATGACATCATGTGTGTTGTTTCAAAGCGTACATGGCTCCAGAAGTAATCACTAGAGCTAAAGGAGAAGGACATGGACGGGCAGCAGACATCTGGAGCCTGGGCTGTGTTGTTATAGAGATGGTCACTGGCAAGGTAGGGATGTTTCACGTACCGAATGAGCGTAAACTGTTCTTAAAAGTTTCTCTGCAAATTCTGGTCCAACTTCCACCAATTTGTCACAATTAAGTCTGCAAGTACTGGGGTAATTTTTATTTTCATGGGGTACAGAAATCTATGCTCTAGTGCATATCAAGTTGCTCGCTAAACCTTGCACTTAGCAATGCTCTATCTGTTGCAGAGGCCTTGGCACGAATACGAGCACAACTTCCAGATCATGTATAAAGTGGGGATGGGTCACAAACCTCCTATTCCTGACAAAGTGAGCCCAGAAGGGAAAGACTTCCTTTGCCACTGCTTGGAAAGTGACCCAAAGATGAGATGGACGGCCAGCCAGCTCCTCGATCATCCTTTTGTCAAGGTTTGTCACATGGCTTGCTTTGGCTGCAAAGACTGCAGGTGGGAATTGGAAAGAGATTTCATTTAGCTTCACTGTCTGCAGCTATGCCATGGGGGTTTGTATCATGGTGAGAGGCTGGTATCAAGTTGATGCTGTCCAGAAAACAAGGTCTGGCAACTTCAGAAGCACATGTGATGTTGCTAGCAAGTATTTGACTAAAATAACCTGGTGTGCACCATGCAATAAACTGTCACTGCTGTTTTGAGCTGCATTATCTTTACATTAAAAAGTCTTGTCAAGCTTCAACTCAGTGGCAGTTAATCGGTGTTCTGGTTCAGTAGCAGTGTGTTTGGGATCATCATACCCATCCCTCTCATCAGTGCAACTGTAGCCAGATGCCATCCATCACAGGAGCTTCTTGAGGCATGTAAGAGTTGCATGGTGACAGTGGAAACATGGGTAGTCACATACCGAGAACTAAAATTCATGATCTGTATAGCAAGGAAGAAAGAAGAAGGCTTCAAAGATGTTGGGCAGAGGTGCTAAAAAATTCAATCTGTTGTCATCTTGCTGCAGTAGAGAGAAAATTGGTTTTTTTTTTTGTCCCCTTCACAGGTTTGCACAGATGAAGAATGAAGTTACTCAATCTCTGGCCTTTTTTATTCTGGCAAGATATCTTTTAATCACTACTGTATGTAATATTTACATAAAGACTGTGCTGAGAAACAGTATAAAAGTTGAACTTACGAAGACTGCACAAGTGACGAGCGTCACTTTCTCTGCTGCTCCTGTACGTTTTACTTGGCACACGTTGCTCATGTGACAGTGTCCGCAAGTTGGAAGAAGCTGCATGTTTCAGTGAAAGTGCCATTACTACTGTATATGGACCATACCTTTTTTTTTTTTGTTCTTTCTCCTGTTTCTCAGTTGATTGAGAACTGTAATGTTAATATGTAGTATTTTTGAACTCTTTAGGTTCAGAAAGATGCTGTAGTGTTATCAGGCGTTATGGACCTTGTTTTTTAATCTGTTTGTTGAGTGCACTGACTGTGAACTTTTACTGGTTTTTTTTTTTTTTTTGTTTATTTGTTTTTGGCAAGCTTCAGATTTGTTATGCACAAGGCTGATTAATGAAATTTTAAAAAAAGTTTTTTCTCAATAAATGGTTTATTTTAGGAGTTGTTGGTGAAGGCTTTTTCTTCTGAAAAGAAATACATGGGCTCGTGTCACATTTTAAATTTTTTTTTCCATATTTGTTTCAGACAGCTAAGAACTGGAATAAGCTCCTCTTATATTTCAATAGTCAATGTTTTGTCAAGTTCAAGATGTACAGTCTGAGATGCTTCTTATACAGGTAATAGTAGATTTAAGGTCCCTCCCTTCATCATCTCCTGAGGAAATAATGTGACATGCACTTCCTGACACTACCTGTTCTATAAGGGATACAGTCATGGTCTGAAATAACTTCCTCCTTGAATGTGAGTACTGTGAGCAGGGAGAGGTCTGCATGGTATTTTTGTGGCCAAGAGAAGAATCGGTTGTTAAGATTATTCTTGTGTTCTGTTGAGCAAAAACAAGAACTAACTTTTAGCTTTCTAAAACTGGTTTCTCATCCTGGACTTTGTTTTCCTCACCAACTCCCAGCTGTTGTCAGTATCGAAAAACAGAGCAAGGTTAGAAGTGGTTAGCAATTAGAAGAAACAGTCTGCAGCACTTGTTTGACTTGCTATTACAGATGACTTAAAAAAGGTTACTTTTAAGCATTAGCACAAGTTTGCATCTTTCTGTTACCATTTTAGCCCTTAAAATGGGTAACTTCTAAAGCGGAGAACTTGCTTTTAACAGTTGCCTTTAGAATAAAGTCCTGTCTCTCCTCTTAATCCACAAACCCTTGTTTTGTTACAGGTGTGGGGCTGCTGTTAGCAGCAGGGTGAGCTATGGAGGAGAAGGTATCAAGAAATCTGACATTTAAATGTGGAACAGCACGAGCCTCACTATGCAGGTCACCAGTGCATCGTATCTACACTCCCCAAAAAACTAGTGTGTTGAATTTAAACAAGGATTTTCTCTTCTCTTTGCTATTTTCAGTTATGCTAGGAAGGGAAGTACGTTGTCAGCCTTAGCAATGGACACAAAGAGAAACCCCAGACAGCTTTTAGTAGTTGGGACAAAGGTGAAAAGTAAACTGTTCCTAGTCTGTTGTTGACAACCAAAAGAAAACTCAGTCACTGCACATCAGCTTTTTATACTTTTATTTTTTTTGTATAAACAAACATTAAGACTACTTTTGTTAAGGCAGTTGTAGAACACAGAGTTGCTTGTGGGGACGAGGGGCAAACACTGTTTCCTTAATGTCGTGTGTCATTCTTTTAATACAGTGAACTGGACTAGTTTAACTTTGGCAAGTACCACTGAGCTTTCCCCGTTTGCCAGCGAATGCTGCGGTCCTCGCACGCTGTGACTTCTAGAAGTGCTTAGGAGGACGGATCCAGGAGTGGCGTGTTTGGCCCTCAGCCTCTTCTAAGGGCTGGTCGCAGGGAACCGGGTATGAAATAGTCTAAATACTTAAAATATTTACATGTTTGGTCTTGTCCTCTGGGAGAAGTGGCACTGCATGCAGTTGGAGAGGAAAGGACTAGGATTCGTAAGGAATGTTAAATGTCTCCCTACCAGCGTGTTAAAATCAGGGGCTCTTTAAAAGGGCAAAAAAGCAAGTCTTCATCACTATATGAATATGTATTTGCTGCTCAGAACTACTCACCCCTGCCTACAGGGTTCATTCTGCCACCCTGAGAAAAGCCCACTGTATCTATCAGGTAAGTTTTACAGTAAAATGCTATATAGCTTGGAGAGGTCTCTCCTCTCTCTCACCCCCCACCCATTTTCAAAGCCTCATATATGGTGTCTTCAGGCCTGGCCTGGCCCATTAATGTGCCTGATGCATTACTACGGGACAGCTGGACCTTCAGACACTACTACAGGTTATAATACTCAATTGTTCCCTGCTAAGACTGTTTTTGCAAATAGAGTGCAGGGCATGTGCTTTATTAAAAGAACACTTTTATAAGCGGGGAAGTATTTTCCCATCTCAGGCTCTACTTCATGTGTTGAAAAACTACACTAAAGCCCCTGTTTATGTTCATGACATCATATAACCTGTTCCAGAAAGCTTCAGAACATAGGGACTGCATGTGTACACTAAGGCTGGTAGGGGAAAAAAAGCCCCCAGATCTAAAGTCCCTCACACCTTCCTTCACAGTGTATGTTTTACTGTCTCCGCTCTCAAAAACTTCACTCGGTGCCCCAAGCTAAAAGCACTGCTCCATCTGCTCTCTAGGTGCTACATATTAAAAAGACTCATTTCTAGATGATCTGAGGTACTGAACAGCAAATGCATATTTCATGGAATGATTCATATTCTGTTGTATTAGCTCCAGGCTCTTCTGGCCTCAATTTTATTACAGGAAAAGAGAAATGTTAGGTTTTTTTATACCAGCTGCTAGAACTAAGGCTTCTCACTTTCTTCCCTAGACTGTGAGACAGGCAGTTCATTCCTGGACTGTTGTGGTTTAGGCCTGTGTGTGATGAAAATGTACCACTGCTGGAAGTGCCAGTCAGAATCCCCAGTGCCTGCTGTCAGTATCTTAAGATTTTTATAATTTTGGGGTTTTTTTCCAATCATATTTGTTGGTAGTTGCAAGTACCCTCCTTTTTTTTTTTTTCTTCCTTTTTTTAAGCAAGCTCTTTAGTAACTTGAATACCCTTAATTCTTGAAGTTTAAAAAAAGGAGGAGGCTGCCTTGGAATCAGGACCAGGTATGTCAGAGCAACAGAGTTTTCTCAAGGAGCTTGATTCTAGTTTAATTCAGAAAAGTGTCACAGCATTTCCAGACGGCCATAAAAAATTAAGCCATACCACTGTTCTAGGTCTCCCTCCTGCTTCCCCTCTCCTCCCCAGAAGAAAAGCAAAAGATAATTGAACTGTTACCTCAGGCAGACTGTTACGAGGCACCATGTAAACTAATTTATCAGAAAAGCCAGACAAGCAGACTAATTAGGATCACAACAGAATGGGTGTGAGGCATAACTTTTAATGCAAGCTTTGCATTACTTAGTTACAGCATACCCCCTTGTTCTGTTTCCACCGTTGTTAGGAAGGCCTAGAGTTTCAATCAGTGTTTAAAGCTCAAAAGGAATTTTATTACTTCAGTTTTTCCACACTATAAATGGCATTTACTCTCCAAAGAATTACAGCTTTCAGCTCTCCCTCTGATGCATTGCCTGGGGAAAGATGTGGCAGGCGGTAGCTCTGCTCTGCTCAGGCCACGAGGCCAAATTCCACTCCAGGCTGTGCCACTGAGCAAAGTGTGCCCTAGCTGGGGGCTGGCTGAAGTTTCCAAGGGCCCCTGTGGTGCGCACTGTGGGAGTGAGCTCTGGCTGTACTGCCTTTCTGCCAGTGCACTAGGGCTGCTTCGGTCCAATACTGGCATAACCAAGCAGAGCATCTTAGTGTATTTAAGAAACGTTGTCTGATTATGGTTGTTAAACTGTTAACATCTGATCTACAGAAATATCAATTTGAATCATCTTGTAACAATCTTCTGACACTTATCCATTCCTTAGAGCAAGTTAAGAGAGATAAAACCTGCACCTCTGGTTAGTTTCCAGGTAGAGTCTCATCACATAAGCACATAGGATTTTTTTTTTTCTTCAAAACTTAAGACACTTCATAGGAAAACAAACCAACCAAACAAATGCAAACCTGTTGTGGGGAGTATACGAAGGAGCACAACTTTTGATCGTGTCATCCAGCCCAAATCCCCAGAGAAAAAAAAAACAGGGCACAAATTCAGATATGCATGGCAATTGCTCATCCTACCCTTCCTCTGATCTCACCTGAAGGACCATGATATGCACTTAAGAGTTTTCAGAAGTTGCATTTGTTCCCTTTGGATTGAAGCGGTCTCTGAAGATACTACTTTTGTTTCTGCTTGTTGTCGTTGTTGCCATAGGTGGAGCCCTTGTTAATCTCTGTCACGGCTATCATCCATCTGACACCAACAGATGCTGGAATAGAAATAAAAAATTAAAAGCAGTTTGCAGACAGAAACTGAAGGTCTCTACAGGGGGTAGCATTTTGAAAGCGACTAACAGTGTTCCCAGCCTTACAGCAGCACAGTATTAACACTAACTACCCCTACCTGGCCTTTGATGAAAGGTATCAAGTAGTTTGCCCACAGTGTTTCATTAGGGAATGGCCTGAGGCTTAGACACACCCCCTCTCTTCAAGCTGGGAAGGGGCTGTGTGACCCAACCCAGCGAGAGGCACTGGTGTGATGTGCTCAGCCCTCTTAAACCTTAGACGAGGCTGGCTGTGAAACAGGGCTGCTCTGGGGCCACTCCTCCTACCTGGCTGCCGGGGGCTAAGTGACAGAAGGTACTGCTGTAGCCACACGCCAGGTGTGACAGAGGAAGGGAATTCTGCCTGCCTCCAACCAAGCCACCGTGCCTGCAAGAGCACAAGCAGTGCAAGGGCACTTCAGGTCCCGATAAAACATGCCACAACTTCAACTACAGCTCATGAAACAGTTCGTTACAAGACATCAGGTTAATTTAAAATACTTTTATAGTTGATTTAGTGGTAATAATTCACCATGCATAGGGATTGGTTTTTGCTTATATATAATTAATTATATATAATGAAGTGAGTGACAATGTACATGAAATGCAATTTAGCCTAAGCTCTCCCCCTCCCCTCCTCACAGTTTTGGGGTTTTTTTAATAAAGAGGCTTAGCTACCCAAAATCTATTATCCCCCAAACTTCTGCTCAGGTAACTGTACATGTGCAGAACTGCCACGCTTCTTTCAAGCCTAAACCTAGCTGGGAGTCACAAACACCTTCCCTCTGCTCGGAACACTTTTTTAAAACAAACACACAAAAAAAACCCCCCAAACAACCCAAAACCAAGAAAACCACAAACCTCTCTTAAGCCTCCAAATCCCAGGTTCTTGCTGACTGATGGTGAAAAGGCCTAGTTTTGTGAAGTGCTCTAAATGTCTCATCCCCATTGGTCTTCAAGCTCTCTAAGACAACTCTGAACACCACCTCACCAGCCAAAGATCAAATCGGCCTGAGAGCCCAAAGAGCATCCAGAGGCTTCCTACCAGTACCAGGCATCAGCTGACAACAGCAGGGCTGACAGAACATCTTGTGCCCTGGTATTTGCTGCTCTTTAGCATGGGAACAGGAGAAGGCTGGCAGCTGGTAACTAGTGCTGCCCTGTGCTTCACCAGTTGCTTACTTGTCCAGCTGTAACCTAGTACTGCCAGATCAACCACATAAAACCATCGCTTTTGAAATGGCTATTTCTCTCTTGTGCTTCAAGCAGCTTGTTTGGAAGTGGAGCACAGACTACTGAATGCATGTTGTAACTGTGAGGCAACCTGAAAAAAGCTGAATATATTATGTAAGTAAGAAGATAGGCTACAAAAGCAGCTTTGCATAGAAGGACCTGGCCTTCCTGGTTAGACACTAGCAGTGTGCCCTTGTGGCAATGGAAGACAAAGCTGCCCAGGGCTGTATTAGGAAGTGTGTTTCCAGCAGGTCAAGGGAAATGATGGTCCTTACCACCCTGCTCAGCACTGGCAGTGTGCAGAGGCACATCTGGAGTGCTGGGTCCAGTTTGGGCTCCCCAGTACGAGAGAGACACAGAGATATTAAAGTGAAGCCAGTGAAGGCCACATAGATAATTCAGGGAGTGGAGGGAGCATCTTGCATATGAGGAAAGGCTGAGAGCTGGGACTGTTCACAGTCTGGAAAAGAGAAGTGTGGTGCCACCTTACCCATGTGCATCAGCATCTAAAGGGAAGGTGTAAAGCAGACATAGCCAGGTGCCTCTGAGTGGTGACCCGTGACAGGACAGAAGGCAGCACCTACAAGCTGAAACACTGGAGGCTTCCTCAAAGCATAGGAAAAAAAATGAAGGGGGGAGGTGGGAAGGAGTACTATGCAGGTGGTTGAACACTGGCAGAGGCTGCCCAGGGAGGCTGTGGAATCTCCATCCTTGGAGATATTCAAAACCCAATAAGACACAGCCCTGAGAAAGCTGCTGTAGCTCACCCTGCTGTGAGCTGGAAGTTTGGACTAGCTCATCTCCAGATACATCTTCCCAAATTTAGCTACTGTCTTCTGTTAGATTTGCTTGGACAAAAGGCACTGTGTATTTTGTTCTTTCAAAATACCAGCACTTGAAAACAAACCGATCA
The DNA here is from genome assembly GCA_025331215.1 of Actenoides lindsayi. Classification (NCBI taxonomy): domain Eukaryota; kingdom Metazoa; phylum Chordata; class Aves; order Coraciiformes; family Alcedinidae; genus Actenoides; species Actenoides lindsayi. The sequence continues at coordinate 13,387 of WTSP01020076.1, forward strand.
ACTACAGACTCGTGTTTTATAGCATGGCAATAAATTAAGCTACAGTTTTGAGAAGTGGTAACTGCGTCCCAGAGATGAGTCACACGTGATGTGACACGGCCATGACTGAACACACAGCGGTGCAGTGGGGAAGCTGGGCTGCCCCTGGGGCTGCCCTCGGATCTCCTGGATGTTGAGACACAAGGAAAGCAGGGCCCTCTTACAGGCAGAGAGCCCGGAAAGGAAGATGGCTCCTGGGGAGTTCCCTGTTCACTTACACCCACTGCTAGTCTGTGAATGGAAACGCACGCAACTGGAACAAGTGAAGGGTTTCACACTCACAATTAGAAAAGAAAAAAACCCACCATCTCTGACATTTAAATGGCCACGAGCTAGGGAAGACAAGAGGATGATCTAGCATGTAGCCTGCAGGCTGGGATCATAACATAATAGTAAGCATGAAGTCATTAAGACTTTAACCAGAAGGGACAGAAAGAGCATCTGGAGATGGAGGCAGAACATCAGTAAGAGCAGCTGTTACTGCAATCACACAGCACGTCGGGGATTTCATCCAGTTGAATCAATGACACTACCTGGACATGACAAAATACCTAGTTAAGCAGTTCAGATTTTATTTTCTTATTTTTTTTCCCATCTCCTCTACTCAACAGCAGAAGCTGCCACTACCCTTCTGTCCTCATTTCACCCTGCAGCCCTCAGCACTCTGGGGAAGGTGAGGTGCAAGGGAAGGGGGCTGCTCATGTTTGCCAAGCCTGCGGAAGCAAAGTGAGAGTAAGTGCTGGGGTGCCTCAGGGGTTTCTCCCTGCACTGCCTGCCTCCTTTCCACACCTCTGCTAGAGTCACAGTGCATACCCCAGAGATACCATCATGTTTAAGGATTTATTCTGCTGTTGCTTTAAATACAACTATAGTAAGGGGAACTTAGGGGTTTTTACTACAAGGGAGAAAGGGAGATCAAGCAGGAGTTGTACCTAACTTCATCAGCTGTGAGAGTTTAAGCACAATCAGAGAAGAGCAGGAGAGAGAAGCGATCAGTTGAAACAGTCCTTCACTGCTCCACAGCAAACTACAGAAGGTAATTGATCTCTTGACATCTTTCTGCCCACTAGCTAAAAGTTGCAGGAGGTTGCTGAGGACCTGCTCTGCCTGCCAGAGTGGTTGGGGCCGAGAGAGGTCTGAGCTAACACAAACTGACAGAGCCAATAATGGAATCTCTCTTGGAACACTTTTTGGCTCCAAGAAAACCACACACACATAGTACCACATCCCTCAGCAAAAAAACTTAGCTCACAGCAAAGGGATTCCACCTTTTCTGTGACACACCAGGATTTCTTCTCATGTGTCATCTGGCGTTTGTACCACACAGCAAGTGCTATCAGCAGCACAGCAGGTATGGGTACAAAAATTTCCTATATATAGTCTGCTGTATACATGAGTTGTACAGGTTATCCATTGAGATGAAGATTTGTATAATTAAAGCTTAATGGTAGAAATTGCCATTTAGGGCTTATATTACATACTACAAAAGGAAAACAAACAAAAGCATGTAACAAAATAATACCAGCTTTAGGGACCAGGCTGAAAGGCCAGATTGTCTGGCAGCTCCACAAACGGGCAGAATCAACGTGAACAGAATCCTCTACGCAGTTTGCACTCTCCTGCTATTGTAAAACTTACTGTAAAAGTGGTGACTTGCGCTCTCCTCACCTTCCATTCATCTCAGCCTACAGGCAACAATAGCCTTGCTGTCCACATCACATCATGCTCCGACCCTTTGGTCCACATTTTGCACTCAGACACTATCAAGTCACCAGGGACTCACTCACAGTTTGTACTGTGATCTGTGGAAAGAGGTTTTCTAATAGCACTGTGCTCATACTGTACAGCAGACATACAACAGCTCCTGCAGAATCAAAGCTGGCTCATTACTGCCTAAACTTGGTTCAAATTAAATACTTCTCTTACCTATAACTGATACTTAACAGCTGGCCCCATGCCATAAGCCCAGATGTCATTATGCTTTTAGCATTAGACATGTAAGAGCTACTTCTTAATTTAAAAGCCAAGAGAAACCCTCATATTTTGCATCCAGAACCAACAATCCCCTTTTAACAGCTGTTGACAGCACTATAATAAATTACTTCTAGAGCAGGAAGGTTGTCTCTTCAACACAAATTACCAAAACATGAAAGGCAACTTAACACCGGGTTCTTCAGAATCAAATGAGGTTGGGGAAGCAGGAGGAGGGGGAAAAAAAGCAGCTGAGGTCCAATACAAATGCTGGCATTTGACAGACTTCCTCGCTGCTTTAACACCAAAATACCAGCCCCAAGTTTATAACAGCAGTTGTGAACTAAGCACAGAAATCTCTCGCCATGTGTCCTGGGAAACTAAAGCCAGTTTTCAAAACTGACTTTTGTCCCTCAAACTGCTTGAGCATTTATTCTCTGGAGCAGGGACCACCTTGGGTTGGTTCAAGTAGTCCCACAAAGGGCTCCCGATGCCAGACTGGTAGTTAGAACAATAGGATGACTGTTAACAGCATAAAAAGCCAAACTGCTGCATGGCAAAGCAAGAGTGGATGGCTCAGCACTCTCAGTGTAACAAGGAGACACTGTTTATTTAGGGCTGAAAGTGTTTGAGCTGAACCAGCAGAACTATATATACATTGGTTATTCTTTCCTCAGATCAGAGAGTTAGGGACTGAGGTCTTACAGTGCTTTCACTTCAGCGTGACCACTATGGGGCATTTCTCTTATGGCTCTTTCCACCCTAACAGCCAGCTACTTACAAGCCATTAAGTGGTTTACTGGCAAGCACAATAGCAGAGACTGTTGTAAAGACAAATGACACTCTGGAAACAAAGCAGAGGGTACCAGGTAAAGGAACATCCTAGTTCCTCTGCTTTTTCCTATCAGAACATTTATGCATATCTTGGGCTATCTGCACCTAAGCTAATCAAGGTCATGTTATCAGATACTGAAATCTGCCCTTAGAAACAGCAATCTACTTATAATGGGCTATTAGGGGCTGCAATAAGCTTCCCAATTCTGGAGTATCAGGTGAGCTGTCAAATTGCCATATGAAAAAAAATAATGTTGCACAGCAAACACAGTCCTCCCTGCTTTGCTGCAGACTGGGCCTACCAGGCAGTTTCAGCTGGCACCGAGAGTGACAGCCTCCAAGATACATTTGCGCTCATCCACTGCTACCTCCCAGACACTGTCAAAGTCACTTCTGAGACCTTGCCTAAAGCTGGAGGCAGAACTACAAAATAAAATACTGGTTGTTCCTCTGTCAGAAGATGGCTACATCACTCCCAGGACAGCTGTGACAGAGACAGCCCTCGGGATAAAAAGCGCAGTTTTGGGAGAACAGCCCTGCTACAGAAACTCTGCTACTGGCTACAAAAGTCAATGTGACAGCTTCAGCTGATGTTGAGATGCTTCCACAGAATGAAACCAATGATTCCCAACTAGCAATAACATTGTTTTTAAAGGGATACAGTAAAACAGACAGACTGTAACATACTAAGGGAACCGTTGCTTTTCTGGCAAGTAATGACACATCCACGTTTAAGTGACCAGGATAAACCAGCTCTGCTTTTGGTTTTGTTTTCACTGAAGGCTGAGCTTCCTTCCACTCCCACAGATTCTCCTCCTCCCCCTACAGCTTCATGGCAGCCGCTATCAGCTAGTAAGTGACAACATCATCTTTCTTTTTGCCTGCTCTTCAGCAAGAGGTGGCTGGCTGAGTCTAATCAGGCAACAGCCTCTGTGTCAGCCAAGGTATTTTTTTCTGCTGCGCCACAAATCCTAGCCAATTACAAGCACTTTGGGTTGGATCACACCAGGTATTCAGAGAGAAAACAGACCTGTTGCTAAGCACAGGGGTCTTTCAAAGGTTGCAGGGGACTGCAGTCTGCACCATCCCAACAGTGTGGCAGGTACGTATGGGGCAGCAATGCATATCACACAGTTGGCCATTAATCTCACCGTTCTTTGTGTGCGCCTCAGTTGTGATTTTGCAGCCTGGGAGCTGATGCGTTCATTCTGAAAGCAGCATGACCAATAACCTGAGAACAAGTCCTTTGGATTATCACTGCACTCAAAGAAGCGACTCACAGCAACCCAGCTTATTAATCTTTCCCTGGGGCTAGAAGCAGAAGCTAAGTGGGAAGTGAGACAGCAAGGAAAAAAAAATAGATTAAAAAATGGGCTCTTTTGCTGCCTATTCTTAATGGCATCACAGCCTTTTTTTCTTTACAGGTTCTTTCCCTCACTTCCTGATAGAAGACGTGACCTAGTTGTAAAGGCCACAAGTGGCAAGATGGTATTTGGACTTAAGGTCAGGGGTGAGGTGTCACTCAAATAAATTAATAAGGGGTAAATCCAGAAACATCACAGATGTCACAATGCCAAGCAGTGAAGCATCCATCTCTGAGGATAAAATCCAGAAACCCTGAATTACGCAGCAAGGCTCCCTGTGGAGGGTACACAAGGCATGGGGCACCCAAACAACCAGCCTGCTGAGCAGAGAAACTGAATTAAGAGGAAAATGCTGAAGGAAAGATGAGAAATTGAAAAATTTTGCAGCAGCTAAGCTTCAGTGCTCCATTAGTGCCATCGTTCCACAGTCCAGTAGCAAACAGCCTATGCCAGCATTTTTTCCAAAGGCAGAACAAATGCCCTCAAGTGCTATTGCCAGGGATGTAGCATTTGTAATGGTGCCAAACCTCAACCTGCCCACTGTTGGGTACCCATTTTGAACTACAGCATAGGGGAGACTCATTGACCTTCCTCTGCAGCTGATGAGGATTTGAACCTAACAGCTCCCATTCCTGAGAAGCACACTCCAACCGTGGAGCTCACTCTTCACTCACATCCTATTCACCAGTCACAGAAGGGGTGTGGGTGTGGGGGTGTGTGTGTGTGTTACTACTTGTGCCTTCCAACAAATAAGATGGGTCAAAAAAGGTACTTCTAAGTTGCTGTGACTGCTACCAGACATTCTTATGCATCTTGCATAAAACATTCCCAGGGTAAAAAGCAGCAGCAATTTCTCCAAGTGAGGACAAGAACATAGGATTCCACCACCTTTCCCTCTACTTTGCCCACATTAATGTACAAACTATTATGTTGGACATTATCCTTGCTCTTGTTTTCCCTCCTCTGGCCCAAAGCATCATGAAGCAAATTTCCTGTGTGTGTGCATGCGTGTGTGTGCACACAAATTCCTCCTCCTCCAATTATCTTTATAAGAGGCTTCCACAGTAGGTTATGCAGAGTTTGATTTGGTGGGCACTTTCTGAAAAAGAATATTGTGTGTGCCTACCATATCAAGCTCTTCACAATTGGGCAAAAGGACATAAATTAATTCACCTTGATCAGACTAGCAATGCAAAGAAATACGAAGTGTTGGGAACAATTTCCTAGGCAGAGAGCAAAGATGCACTTCTAGATGCGCTTATGAGACAAGAAAAAGCCCCACGTTTCCCTCTGTGCTGCTATTTTAGACACAGCTTTTTAAGCTAACGCCAATATCTCTGCATCAAATTCCCTCAGCGTCAGGAGGACTCTGAAGTTTTGTTTCTTTTTCAAAAACTGTTTTTAATAAATACAAACATCAAGGCAATGAAGCCATAAATACATGTGATGGTCAGTGCGACCACGGAAAATATTTGCTTTATAAATGTATGGCTTATTCTGGAAAGGAACTGGTTTTTTCAAACCAAATTGACCTGGTTCCTGCTGCCAGGAAAGACACCAAATGAGATCTCCCTCCTTTTCTGTGGGACAACTCCTTGTTTTCTTTGCCTTCCTCCTCTTAAATAACACACTAGTTTAAACACAAACCAAGGCAGCTCAGAATTACCACAGGAACTGTAGGAATCACCTGGGATAGTCTATGCCCTGTGCTACCTAAGTCAGAGTAGACAGACACATCAAGCTGTCCTTAAATCACAAGTTCATGGATTCCTAGTGGATGACATATCAGACTATAATTAGATGAAAATTCTCCTAGAGCATCACTCCTAGGCATTCAAAGTGCAACCCAGCAACATACTACACAAGAAAGGAAAGCCTTTTGCAGCAGGCAATCCACTGGAAAGTTACTGTTCTGATTTCTACAGAAACAGAAAATTTTATATGCAGCTCTTATAAAAAAGAATACAACTATGATTAATCAAACAAAGAAAAAGAATCTATTTAACCTATTCCAGGCTAAACTGGACATAGCATCAGATGGCCTGTTGAATTCACAAGTCATGTTTATATTTAGTAAGCTTAAACAAATCACATCTGACAGTTATCCTGTAAGTAATGTCTTTGTTTCAGAGAACTTACCCATTACAATGACAAATGCAAAACTAGCCAGTGTCAGTGATGATCCGCTGTTGATCATATTGATGAGCAGCTTGAATAAAGGATATAGCAGCAATAAGGCCCAGAAAAGCCAATTCAAAAGTGTCCATGGTCGTCGGGGTGGTACTATAGGGACTGCTGGGTAGGTTCCTGTTCGGTAGTATTCTTCCTGGAATGCATCCTAGTAGAACAAAGAAAGGCAACAATTAAATCCCCACCCGCTAACAAAACTATCCATTTGTGACTCTGATGTTCCTATTTCTGCAGACTTGTAACCATGGGGGAATATCAAAGACCAAGTTATGGAAGCTTATACCTTGAAGACAATAAACATACAGTCAAAAAAATTTAAAAAATTGGCATGCCTGAGGAATATAAACCCAGTAAACCAAGAAGGGCGAGGGGATGTACACTCCTGCAGCAATGTAGACATCACTGTTGAACCTCCTGCAAGAGCTGCAGCCACTGGCCAAATACTGCTGGTAAACCAGAGAAGCATTTGGACTACACGTTCAGCAGCAGATCCTCTGTTCCCTAATGTTTTCTCCAATCACTGCTCTGAGACAGCATCCACAGCCTTGTTAGAAAAGGGGAGTAGACACTGTCTGGTCCTACACTCCAAAGGACACCACCCCCTCCCGTCTGCTTTGTCCCACAGGAGCAGTCTTGTTCACCTTGTTCCCAGGAAGCTTATGGAAGGAACTTAGGGTACTAAATCTCTCTACAGACAGCTGAGTACCCAGTTTAGAATCTCTCTCTGGTTTTGACCAAATGATCCTCCATTTTAGTATCATATGAGGAAGATAGTGGGGTGAGGTTTCACTTTTTTTCTTTTGTGTGTGTTTTTTACAGCACAGAAAACTTAAGAGTTCAGTATCTTTCTCTAGAACCTATACTGGTGAACAGCCATTGCCTTTGGTGATGTCTTCATCCCAAGATATCAAAGTGCATGGGGGTTGGGGGGGGGGGAAGGGGGAGAAAAACCCCCTTCCTAATGGTTCAGAAGCAAAGATTATTAATTTGTTTTATCACATAAAACTGGTTAATTATTGAAGTCAGCATCAGACTGATATAAAAAAAGAACCTTAATTTAGTCAGAATGAAGCACTAAATTTCTTCAAAGAAAGGAATGCTTCATGATGGGTCTCCAAAAATTCTGGCAAAGCCAAGATTGTCCTAATCAGCCACAAGAAGATAATTTCTACTATACTATGATTTTACATTTACTTACACTCCAGCTGACACAGACTATTCTTTACTTATTTAATGGCAACTTGAGCAATTACAGGCTGTTACCATTTTATCTATTTCAAAGGGAACATTCAGCTTTTAAGAAATTACACAGTAATTAAAGCATTGCACTCTCTTTATTGAGATTAGAAAAATTATGACTGCTCTGTACACGCAAGCTAGATTGTACTGGGATCGCTATGGCCAATTAATTAGCTCTCTTCAACAAATTACACAGCGTATGAAGTTTTCTTTACAGTGCCTTGAGGATTTTGGTTTATGACTGGTTTAACACAGAGCTACTAATCATCAGCAAATTGAATTCTACTATAGGCAATTAGGTTTCTAAATACCAGTATTATCCAGAAGTTCAGAATTGGTGACTATTACTGGTATGGCCATTAGGGGGCCTATGCCTACTGAAAGCAAGACAGACTCGCTGAAAACAAGCGCAAGCGGTTTTCTCTTTGTTGGCTCCGCACATCATTAGGGGCTGCAAAACCGTTGACCACATCACAGCACGAGGTTTGAGACAGGTGGAAGAAATATAAAAAAGGCAAAACAACGTCAATGCCATCACCTCCACTACACGTTTTACACTATTGTGGGGAACAGCTCTCAGCTCTTCAGTTACAATTCCTCACCCTTAAAAACATTCGCGATCCTTGCAGAAGAGATCTGTGGGTTGCTCTCTCTTCTAAGCTTTTGCAAGGGTGCCTATGGTACCCACCGACAGCTCAAGTCAGCATTTAAAGCCATGATGTACCTCAAAACTTCCCCGTTCACCTCGCCCACATTAAGTTCCTTTCATTCCCCTGCATTAGAGCTTGGTTTCAGTTTGTAATAAATCCCACCCAAGTATCCTATTTGGATGTAGAAACATTCGCCCTCTAATGCCCCCACCAAATCTGAGTTACTTCACAGCAGGGTGGGTAACGCAGTGGAGGGAAACCAGGGAACATCCATCGCCCTTGTAAGAAGCTAACTGGATTCTACCTCCCTTCTCCCACTAGGGAGGTCTAACTGCAGAGGTATGCCATTGCCCTTTCATGAGGAAGCCCACAAAGAATGAGTATCCAAAAATATAACCTTTGTTCCTAAACACTGGAGTTCTGTACGCTTCCTCTCTTCAGTTATGCTTTGCTAATTCCCTGAGGCATTTCGGCATATATTCTCATGCCCTGTTTTCCATGCTTCTCTTACAAGTGAGAGGAGTTAGAAGCTCTCTTCTTTTTAATGGAAATTAAAACTCTCAAGTAGAACTTCTGTTTCAGGCACTGAGGCTGTAAGGAGGTGAAAAAAAGAAAAGAAACATGCAAGGGCTAGCGGAGTTGTGACAGCAACCCTTCAGACCAGGCACTAAAATGCTTAATCTTGTCCTTGTTAAAGTCAGAGGGAGTCTTTCTAGCAATGGCATTTTAAAAAAAAGAAAACTAAGAAGGGCAACGTGTAACCTACATTGCATCTCTGCCATAATTTGGCAGTACTGGCCAGATTCCCAAAGAGCAGTATCTCAGACTGACGTACATGTAACTGAAATCAGGCAATGAAGCAAGAAACAACAAACAAGCTTTTCTCAAAGACTCTCACTCCTTTATTAATGACAATTAAAAAAATAAATAAATTAGTGTCCCTTCACGTCTACTGACTGTTGATTTCATTACCCATTCAAACAGCTTTGAGCACTCCAGCCTTGACCTCAGTCAGTACCTGTGGCATGCCTCACCTACCAAATCACACTACTGGAGCATAATTCAGTATGAAAGTCTTGGGAAGGTACTGCAAAATTATGAAAATCACTGAGAATAAGCAACGGCACATGAAACTACAATGCAAGATAAAACAGGGACTCTGTTTTTCAGTAGTGTGCCTGTCTTGTCTCACTTTGAAACAGAAAGTGGAGTGCTTACAACCAAAACCCACAAAGCAGGAGATGAGTGTGTATCTTTCAATGAATTACTGCCCTTTGAAAACAGATTTGTTGCATTTATCATAAATATTTACTGACTCCAAAGACATTAATGTGAAATAGAATTAATTTTTTGAAACAGCACCTAGATAGCAATGCTGCTTGTTATCCAACCTAAGAGCCGATTATCTTTTTAAAGATACATGGCAGACAGGTGAAACAGATTTGCATTTTTACCCTGCAGGTGGGCTTTCATCATCTCAGAACTCTTGAAGTTGTCCTCACTCTAGATTCTCCCAGTCTGATTTTACAGAGACATAGGCTTGTGTAAAGCAGGAATGACTGTTTTACACTAGTGTAAAACAGCTGAAGGAAGAGGAACATGCCACCTTTAGACAAAAAAAAACCCCAAAAACCCAACAAAACCACAACAAAAGAAACAAACAAAAAAATTCAACCAATCAAAAAAATGCCACACAACCAAAAACATTTCCATGGAAAGGAAAAATGAACACATATTCCTTCCTCCTATACTTTAATAAGAAGCTATGGATTTCACCAACCAGCAAACTACATTGTTATGCAAGCAGGATGGATGTACACTCTGTTTGCACCAGAAGTAAACGACTGTTTGACAAAGAGAAAAAACTCATTTATGTTCTTGTCTTGCAAATGTCTGAACAGTTATTAGGAACATGAAACAGGGTTATAGATGATGTCACAGTAGCAGAAAGTGGACTTCCGCAATGTTCAGCAGAAGGACTGTTTACATACATAAGCCTGTAAATAGAACATAGGCCCATGGGTAACATAAGGCTTTTCTGCAGAAAGGTCTTAGGGCTTGTGACCGAATCAGGTGCTAATGGCACAATTTACAAGGTGGCAGCAAAGCTAGGAGGTCTACAACTGAGGTCAACACACATTTACTTTTCACTTTCCTGTAGGCAAGCTGTCTACAGGGGCTATAAATTAAACTAGACACAGTCATGGTTTGAAGCTGAAAAGACTAGAACACAGTCAATACAAAAATGCTAACATGGTGTTTTGGGTGGAGTACAACAAAAGGCACAGCAGAATTTTCCTGCCCCAGTGAGAGGAAACTAGAGTGTAGCTATATCCTATCACTTCTATACCCAAAGCACTGCTGTATTCCAGCCTGAATACATAACTTAGATCAATTTACTGAAGCAAAATGAGCTGCCAAGCCCTTATGCCTTGCATACCTATGACTTCCACTGATTGAAATGGGAGTGCTGCAAGTATTCAGAGTCAAGCATTATCTCCTATGTTCATAAAAACAAAACCCAAGAGAAACAGATTCTGAAAGACTCAAGTATGCATATGAAAGCATTTGGGGAAAAGAAAAGATAAAAATCAGCAGGCATCTACAAACACAGAGTCATTACTATTCTGCTTTGATCCTATATAATTAGGAATCTTAAATGCACACCTTCTATGCACACAATGTGAAAGCAATTTATCAGCCTGTCTTATTAATGTTGGATCTTCACCTTGGTAAAAAAGACAGGGTTAAAACAAGGGACAAAAATTCTAATACGCTAAAGCAAAATACACCTCGTTTAGCCCATGAATTACTTCTTGATTTAGGAGGTACCTTTAAGGGGAAGGAGGTCCTTCTACCAACCAGGAGGTAGTTGTAGTTTTTGTATCTTTAGACAACTTTCTAAAGAAATTTTTAAAACCACTCTATTGAGGCTTGCTTAAATTTTCTTTCTATTGCTCTCTAAAATAAGACAATCATGACTGACAACACAAGACCAGTTTGGGTCTGGAGAAACAGAGCACTTGTCCTTAAAAACTAAGAAACCAAACAACAAACCCCAAGCTCCCAAAGCAGGACCACTACACGTGCACACTGTAAAAGTCTACTAGCAGTGTAAGCAAGCAAGCACTAGTGGCTCAGAAGTGCTGTCTAGACAAGAAACCAACCTTTTCTTGATACAGTTTATGGAGCCAGTTAGAACATTCCTGTTCATCTTCTGGGACTTCCTCTAGTGGAATCCGCCTGTCAGTAGTAAACAAAAGACATTGAAAACTATTAAGTACTTTGGCTACCATGAACAGCACTTACATTATAGAGACAGATTATCCATCTGACAGGAGACTAACTACTTTTTCCACCTTTTCCAAATTTGTGGTATCACCTTCTAGATCACCAAAGTATAGTTTGCTTCCAGAGCCACCATCAGTTTTCAGAGGTAGTTGAAGTTCAGAAATTTAAATTTCTGAAATACTAATGTTTGAGCTCACTAGGGCCACTTTCTAGATACAGGTTTGAAGTTTCCTGTTTCCAAAGAAAGGGTTTGAATGAATTACTTTCTTACCCCACCTATGGAGTTTAAGTGACGGAAAAAAATCCCCTTGTCATCCTCACTTAGGTATGCTAATAGCAACATTTAATAATTTTACATTTTTCAATATATTGAAATGTATTTTCATTAATATCAATGAAGAGCAATGGCAAATTAACTTTCCTCAGCACAGGACAGCATTTTTCACAGTTAGGACACTCCTGTTTGCAGTTAATAAATTAAGAAGTGTGACACTACTATTTTGTTCCTTTATTTAAGAAAGTTGTTAAGATGACAAACATTAGAAGTCAACACAATTTAAGCAGAGGCAAACAAGGCCGTTCAAATGTTAAAAAATTCTACTGAGTGCAACACCTACAGCACTTCAATAAGCAAAAATGGAGGAATTTGAAGAATATCTGTGATGGTCCCCAACTAATTGCCAAATAAATTTTGCCATGAGGTTATCCTGCCTACAAGAGCTTTTCAGGACACTCAAAAGGACAGAAAAGCAAATAACTAGCCTGAGTCATGAAAAGAAATTTCCATGCTCTGCCAGATTGGCTTGCAGCAGGTTGGAAGGGTGTAAAGGGAGACATAGCAAGACACACACCTCTACATAGTTGGAGGAATGGGCCACACAGGTAGGGCCATCTGCTCCTCCACGAACACTAACCAGCCAGACCATGTACACCAAACACAAGGCAACTAGGCTGAGCTACCCAAGGGAGCCAAGTAGAAATGCAAACTCATGTTGCAACCATAATGAAATCAAGTTTCTTTTTCCACTTGGGCAAAAACAGTTGTGAAGAAGGGAAGGAAAGATGAAAAGTTCACCCTAGTTCACTTCACGTTGCTACTCAAGAAAAAACAACTGGACCAGCCAATTATAGCTATATAAAGGGGTTATGATGAACTCCTGATCACTTGTGGAATCACCTCTAGGCTCCTATGCTCTAACCCTAAACCATCATATACCCCAAGTGCCTGCAGCATGGGTGCTGCTGGTAGAACCTGGCCTGGGAATAAGAGCCTTGGAATTGGCTCATTCCTATTAAGATTATGGGAAGCCACTGGGATATTCATTGCTTATAGAAATATTAATGATACAGAATCCAGGTAATTGTTTTTTCATTTGACAACTCCCCTCTTGATAGGGAAGGAGAGGCAGGCAAATGTATAAGCAACTACATCAAACAGAGATGGGAACAGTCCAGAGCCACTGGACTTAAGTGGGAACTACTGTGCCAGAGACAGCTGTAAAGCCACCCCACACAAACATTTAGTAGATGTTTCGTTCTCTGGCCAAGTGAAAAGAGGCCCCACTGTTGCTACTGAGCTGACAAACAGATATACAAATAGATAAAAAAATAACAAACAAAACATCCTGTGGACCTTTATAGGGCCCCCACGTATTTATAGTCACAGAACTTTACAAGAAACCCTTCCCATACTATATGTTTTTATGTGCAGTTCTGTGAAGTCATGTTTGTTATCTACTTGAAAATATTTCCTTATTTGTGCAATTGTGATTGCAAGCACACACTCCTGTGTGACAAAAAGGAATTATGGATTACTTGCCTTACATATAAATCTGCATGATATTTCTTTCCATTTAGAACTCCCAGCAATGTTGGATTCTCATTATTTCTGAAGTTGAGGGTAGAATCATAGACTGCAGAAACTACAAGAAGAGAAACAGGTTATGAGATTACTGTAGCAATAGAATTAAAATAAAACAGTCTCAGACAAGGAGCATATTTAAATACGAAGTCATCAGCAATAGCAGCATAGTTTGAGCTGTCACTAATGTAGAGATGACAATGGAATAGAAAACATTTAAGGAGCTAAATAACCAGTGACCCTTTAAGAATCCGTACCAGTAGAACAGAAAGATTTGCTCTCCACCCTTCAAGTCCAGAACATTTGGCTTACAGAACACAGTTTCAGCTACAGTTTCTGACAGTTAAAATACCTAGCACAACCTAAGAGTCAAATGGTTGAAAAACTGCTTGCTTTCTCAACTCAGCGTGAATGACACAACTCCCCAAATCTGGGTAAATAACCAGGCAGATACTTGATAAACAATGAACAACACATACAACCTGACTCTGAATGGGTGAAGCGTGGGTGAGACACATTCTACAGCAAGAGGGCTTCATGCAACTGTGAATCGCTGGGGTTCAAAACAACTTCCCCTTCATGTCCATTATTTGATAACTAAGGCACTTTCTGAAGGGCAAAGGCAGAATAACAGGACCACGTCCTGCGTGAGATGGGCGGCTGCTACAAAGACACGCAGCTGGGAGGAATACAACATCCAAGTTCCACAGAACAAAACTGCAGCCAAGCTGTCAGCCTCCAGAAAACACTATTTCTGCAGTTCAGGCCTGCACAGTAACAGCACAAGTATTTTCAAATGTCATTTGCAATTAAACTAAGCATTAACAAATGTTTTCTACAGGAAAAGTGTGTTCGCTGTTTTAAACCACAAAGTGTTCCAAAAAAGTTTCTTTGAACCCATCCTTAGGGAAACTATTTTCCTCATGTCACAAAATCATCAGAGAGCAATTAATTTTCCTTGACACACCAACTGTGCATTGTGATACAAATTCTAAGCTCAATGACAGCAACACACTGTTGTTTTTTTTTGTCACAGAAATGACTAACATGCACTTCAGCTAAAATGCAGCTTGTTATATTTTAGGTTTTCTGCTCAAGGGTTTTGCAATAAGGAACACCATGATGAACCTATATTGCGAGAGCTCTTGACCCATCTAAGAAAGCCTTTTATTACACAGAACAGATATGCTTTTAGTTTTGAAGTCTCTCTAGATAAATATGGCTTGGTCACAACATTCAGCCCCCAGAAACTCACCACATCATTTATTACTGCAAAACAGAATTCATAGCGTGGAACAGCACAGCCTGGCTTCAGCGCTGCAAGGAAATCCTGAAAACAGAGGCCAAAACCCTGCCACTGCACACAGACTGTATCCCTCATTAACTATTCTCTTCCTACTACCCTTGCATTTTTAGCCCAAACTTAAAACTATAACACGAGCCAAAATCTTCTTCAAGCACACTACTCCTTCTGTAGAATATAAGTAGGAGACTACTTTTATTTAATAAATTATCTACCTCAATTTTTAAGCTTCTTAGTGTAGAAGGATTTTAGTAATCTACTCTAATTTACTAATCCAATGTAATTGAAGGAAGACAAGAGCTCAATTTGATTTATACAGGGTAAGCTTCTTAGTTTATTCTTTAATAGCATGAGATTATTCTAATGACAACGGAGATGCAATAAAGGAATGTATGATATACACAGCACTTGTTCTTTTGTCTTTTAGAAGTCATCTGCATTTCAGTTTTGATATAAATTTGATGCTTGTTCAGACATAGTAGAAGATGCTTCTCCTGTTCTGAGAACTTGTGCAGAATTGATCAGGAACATCTTTATGTGCAGATGGACACAGAGTTTTCCTTCACTCTGGGGAAAAAAAAAAATCCCATTCCAGTTTGTAACTCATCCGTAGCTTGATATTCACTCCAGTCCTTTTCAATATCACACTGAAAACTTTTGGTGCCAGGCAATATCAAATCCAAGACATTTTATATCCAGATATAAAATAACTGAAGACTCAGGCTTTTCTGTTTTGAAAGTGCAAGAAAAGAACAACAGTAGAAGCATCAAACAAAAAGACTGCACAGAATAAAAAATCTTCCAGAAAGCTTCCACAACCAAAGCAGCACTAGCGTGCTGCGTGACACACGGGAATTGGTTTTAATTAAATGTGTATTTTGTAATTGCATAATTAGAACTGGACATTTCATGACATTCTCATCCACAAGCTGAAGAGTCCAGATATTTCACGTTCAAAACCAAGTGAAAAAAAACCAACTCCACAGCATCTTGAAAACATTGCAGATGTCGCACTCTGACTACTTTACACAGTTTGAGAAGGTTTGCTTCAATTGTGAAACAAAGTTATTTTAAAACACTTTATTTCATTAAAAACCAAACACAATTCAATACTTGGAAGTCTTTTCAAAGAGTCAGAATAGATAATAACTAAACCCCAATTTTTTCCACCTGAATTGCTGTTTTCTGACAAAAAAGGGTAGATTTTTTTTCTTCTGTTTTCTGATCTCTGCCCAGCTTTTTACATCTCTAACTTTTGGCTCCTTTTGCATCATTCAGACAGAGAGCTATGTACTTAAGAATTTAAGATTTAATTTCTTAATTTCAACCTAAGAAATCTTTGGATCACATATCTAGAGAGGATTTGTCTTACTTCAACTGTCCTCTTGAATTTCATGCATTATTTGTGGCCACGGTAGACTATACCAGAATGATCATCCAAGAAATCAGCCTGCATGCAATGAGTGTGCCTACATACAGCTTCATACTAGCACACAATGATCTGAAGC
Organism: Actenoides lindsayi; assembly: GCA_025331215.1. NCBI lineage: Eukaryota > Metazoa > Chordata > Aves > Coraciiformes > Alcedinidae > Actenoides > Actenoides lindsayi. Next base: position 29,637 of record WTSP01020076.1, read on the forward strand.
AAAGACTGGAAAAGGAAGGGGAAGAGATGGTGGAATTCACTGTACTGCTGGTATGACAGACACAGTCACAAAATCCTTTGATTTGCTCTGGTCATCTTGGTGAAAAATCATTCAATCTCTCAAACTTGGTAGCTTGCTCAGAAGGATGACCAGAAGCCTCATTAAACATTGAAAAAAATCCAGGACTAAAAGTGCAGCTCATAGGAAAAAAAAAGTCAGTGCGAAACACTCAAACACGGTCATACTGAACATCACCCTGGAATTTATTCCCATGCATTCCCTCTAGGAGAGTAGTTCCCATGCACAATTGGAGGAAAAGGATGACAACTGGAGTTATCTACAATCCCTCATGAGGCACATTTTTAAATGAGGGGGAGAATCACCACCCTTAACCTGCTGACCACGCTCCTTTCCATGCAGCCCAGGATGTGACTGGCTTTCCGGGACACTAGCACACATTGCCGGTTCATGTCCAGCTTTCCATCCACCAGCACCCCCTAGTCCTTTTCTGCAGGGTTGGTCTCAATCCATTCTTTCATCCTCCAGCCTGTAGTGATACTGGGAATTGCCCCAACGCCAATGCAGGACCTTGCACTTGGCCTTGTTGCACCTGATGAGGTTCTCACAGGCTCACTTCTCAAGCCTGTCAAGGTCCCTCTGGATGGCATCTTGTCCCTCTGGCATGTCATCTGCTCCACGCATCTTGGTGTCCCCTGCAAGCTGCTGAGGGTCCACTCGATCCCACTATGTCATCGATGAAGATACTAAACAGCAGTGGTCCCAATATGGATCGTTGAGAGACACCAAATATATCTGCTTATGCTGACAGATACGGCACCACCGGTATGGAGGCAGTTTCCCATGCATGTACATTAAATAAACTCCTTCTGAAGCAAAGTTTTTCAGAACAGATGGACTTGCCAAACTGGTGTTATCAGCTTGTTTCCAAGACACAGAACCACTGTATCAGGTAGCATTAAGAGTTGATACAAAGTTTCAAAAGGACCAATCTCTGATCACCATTTGTAGTGGGTAAAATACCTCTACAGTCACAGACACCAGCATCCATCCATCCATCCCATAGTACAATAGCCTCACATAACTTGAAGGACACTCTTGTCAGAAAGAGGGAACAAAGAATAGAGGAAAAGGAAATGTTGACTTCTGTCACACCCAGCTTGGAACTGGATCAAACACTGGCTTGCCTTCACTGCTATGTCATGCTGCAGCTATCTCCCTTAGCAAGGCTCTCCAGTCAGGTCCACCAGCCCTCGTGGAAGAGCAGAAAGCGCATTAGCCTAAGCGGGAGGCCCCAAAATGGGCTCAGGCAGCTCAGCATCAGTCTCTCACATTCAGAGATGTGCAGGGATACCCCACTGCAGGCTTGGCCACTAAAATGGATGTGAATCGTACTGCAAGAGAGGCAAGTCGGCCTTCAAGACTCATTCTCACAGACCATTAGAGATGCCACTGAAGTTATGAACATCTGCATGTTGCCACTGCTTCTTCTGCAGACAGCAGCAAATCAGCAGTCACACTGCTGCTGTTTGAAACAAGTAATTTGAGGCTCTAATAGAGGGACACAGTCACTTGACGGGCCACATTCTAAGGCAGGCATAACAATGAAACTCAGGGGATTTGCAGTGAACAAGTCAAATAGCACTATTTACCAATGTAAATATTCAAAAGAAGAAAATGCCTAAACTACTACAGCTTAATGCCTCTGCATTTATTGACACCTACAACATGTTACTGCTCATAACATGGGTGCCAAATGTCAGTGATGGTTAACAGAGATAAGTGGTCAAATCCTATCGGTATTCATATAAGAAAGGAATAATTTCTAGATACAGCTTGCATTTCTAGACAGTAGCTCCCTCTCATTGCAAGTAAAGCGACATACCCAGAAGAACATGCAACACCTCTCTGGGATTATCAGATGTTTCCCTCAAAGGTTTGTTCATTGGGTTTTTCATAGAATTGTAGGGGTTGGAAGGGACCTCTGGAGATCATCAAGGTCAACCCCCTTGCCAGCACAGGATCACCCAGGGCAGGCCACACAGGAACACATGCAGGCAGGTCTTCAGAGTCTCTAGAGAAGGAGAATCCACAACCACTCTGGGCAGCCTGTTCCAGTGCTCTGTCACTAGACTATACAGTTTCAACAAAAGCTATCTATGAGAAGTTATGACTCCCTGTGATTCTCCTTGAACCCTCACAGGGAAATATTGTTTAATCTAGCAAGTCACAGCTTCTGGACTGAGGCAGCGACATACACTTCCCCAAGAATACAAGTAATCCATCAATCTCAGTCTTCTTTTTCTGAAGGTATTTCCAATATTTAGAATCCTAAGAGGTGTAACTGTAGAGTATCACATGAATGCCCAACCTTTTGCAATCATCACTTGGGTTCCTAAAGTTGCTTACTTTTGAAACATTTTCCTCACACATCAGCTACTTATCCAGAGTCATCCCATGTTCTGTTTTGTTTACACAGAGTAGTGAAGAAAAAAAACCCCAAAACATCACCACTGAAATAACCTGTCCCCAATTCCCAGCTCAGGGCGTTGGAGGTCACAGGGTTTTTTGACTCAGCTCTTCTTCAATGCCTCAAGTCTACCTCCACCCCCTCTCAGTAATACAGTTGCCCTTATTCAAAAAGGAAGTCTAAACTCTGTCCTTAAGGGAGCTGCTGGATGCTGCACATAACTTACCTCTTCTTCACGTATCAGAAAAGATCCAAGCTATGCTATCCATTTTGGGGGTGGGAAGTTATGGATGCCTGACAAACTACAACAGTGATATAATCTACCTGACTTGCAAGAGGATATGTAGAAAAAACATGACAGATAGCAAGACAGCCAACTGCAAAGCTTTTTCTGCAGCAGCTATCCCAGATATGCCACATGAAAACACGTCTTCAAAGACAAAAGAAGGTTTGACATGAACTTCAGTCAAGCTAGAACATTTTCTTCTAAACCACTAACTGCTTTGCCTGTCTTATCTATCAGCCTTCTAACAACACAAAAATCTACCAAACTCCAAAAATACTGTAGCACTATGGCTACTTTGCACTATCTTTCCTTTGCCTGGGTGGTACACAGCACAAGACTTTGATAGATTGTATTAGCCAAAGAAAATCACTTCAAAACCACGTGAGCCATATTCTTACCGATGTCACTTTAAAGTTGGCAAATGTAAATAACCAGAAATAACTGGGAGGTGGAGAGTTCAGAACAACATTGACAAAGAAAAACTTACTCATGTTCTGTAACATAGAAACAGTTTTTAATTTTTTAATTTTAAAATGGTGTTGAGGCAGATATACCACAAGAAAATACATAAGACACACTGCCTCAGATTCTCTAGTGATGTATTTGTTTCATTTAGAAAAGGACTGCTGAGTAAATACTAAAAAATATCATCCTTTGGCAATAGGTACGAAACATGCAACTTGAGATCCCCCGATACGGACTCACAGAAAGAGAAAACAAAATGAACAAGCAAAATAACCAAATTGTCCCAGGACTTTGCTAGTAAAAACTAATTTTTAATTTTCATAGGCTAGTGAAAGAAAGCTCAGAAAAGATCCGGGGGCTGTTTTGCCAGGACACATGCTACAGGATTAAAAAAGAACATGGTAAAGTGACAGCAGTTAGATGAAATAACCATTTAGCATCGTTCCTTGTGACTTTCCTTACCTACATTTCTCAAACACTGTACGGTGACAGCAAATCCTTTCGTTCGTGGCAGTAGGTGATACTTGAGCTTGGGCAGGCCTTTGGCTTCAGCTACTTGCATGCTAATCTGGTGCTTCTGTTCTGTGAACCTTGTGCCCTCGCAGTGAATCAGGAACTAAAACAAAGAGAAAACTACAGTTAGACAGCAGCTCAGGTCTTCTGCATCTGTCTGACCAGAAGCCTCTCTTAATTCTGATCAACACAGCCCAAACGAACACTGCTAGCAGGGACAGGTGTAGCCATGTAGGATTTAATTGCTCTGGAGTAAAAAAAAAACAAAAACAACAGAACAATAAAAAACCAAACCACAAAATCAAACAAACAAACAGGGAGAAAAAAACAAACCCCACCAACCAACCAACAAAAAACCAAAACCAAACCAACCAAAAAAACCAAATGCAAAACAAAACAACAAAACCCACCACACCCAAACAAAGAAAGCCAAAGCCAAAGCCAAAGCCTTTCAATCGCCCCCACCTATCCAACTTGCCATCGTCTGGTTTGAACTCTAGGCTTTAACATCTGCTCTACTACTTGCTATCAGAATGACTTGATTTCTCTAAACGAGTCGCTCCATCTCTAACAAGATGTTAAAAAACACTCAAAACATACCTTTTGTTGCTAATCTCTCACCAATGGTGAGGTGTTCGAGTGTCATGGTATCTAAAACCTGGTGTCTGAACCAAACACATTTCAAGGAAACGCTTCAGGGCCCAGCTCGCTTCCCCTCACTCCAACCTGCTTGCTTTCACAATGGCACGAGGACCACTGGCAACAGCAGACAGTAACTTTGATGCCATTGACTGAGTTGATAACAGATGTAAGGCAGTAGATGGAGGACAACTGAAAGTCTCATCGCCTCCTGAACTACGCCATGGAAGTGCTCGGACATGAATGATTACAGTTTTGCCACTGGCAGGCAGGTGAGAGCAGACAGATCTTTGGAAATTTATCACTTGCTCATCTGCTTTTTGCCAAGCCCAAATGAAAAGTAAAACATCAGACAGCACTGCCAAATCACACAACCTAAATCCCCATAACCCACAGCAAAGATTTAGCCAACAAAGGCAGACAGACTTAAGAAAACTAGCCAAGCAGCCAGCTTCAGTTCCAGCTCATCCAAGAGCACTTTTACTCATGTATCACATGAATAATGTTAAACAGCTACATGAAACATACAGGAACTGTTAAGAAAATCCTTCCAGCTCACTTAGCATGCTCTCTTTCTACCCACCAAGGTGCTACTGCTGTGCCTGACATTATGCTACCATACAAAGGCAAACTAAAACTCCACATTGCAATACTCTCAGGTGTACATCAACAATTGTACCTCTCTGTCACGGTTTAGGGTCAGGGCAGCCCCTTAGACCTATAACAGACGCTCTCTGTTAACCTCCCTCCCCAAAGGGGAAGAGAAAAGGAATAAGGAACTGAGCTGAAAAGTAAAATTACTGAACAGAATTAGTTGTGTTTTCACTCAAACCAGGACACACTCTTACTACAGGTATAGCTCCTTTTTAGTAATCCCTGTACAGCAGTATATAAAGGATGGTGGTAGTTAGTGCTCACCAGTTAGAGCTGTACTGCCTAGGTGTACAGAAAGGCATTTGACACCTTTTAAGAGTCACAGAGGAGCGCAGGCAAATCCCTCAGAGAGATTGAAACTAGAAACCAAGAATTGTCCCTTTGGTAGACAGCCTCCTGCCTGGAAGCCATTTAATCATTATCCAAGCACACAGCTTAGTTTTGATTCCTTAGCACTCATTTAAATCAATGGCAATTTAAAGAAAACAAAAGGGTTGTTTCAGAGAATGAGAGGTACAGGGTATATATCTTCATTAGGAAACCACTTCTTAAGCATAGTTTCTGAAAGCCCTTGTGAGGCTGCTTAAGGCACTATTTCCTTAACTGAATCCTTCTCTTGCCACCACCAGCTCATGAGAACTAGGATTTTTCTGATTATTGAGAAAAGAAAAAATTCTGAGCCTTTTCATTTCCAGACTAGGAAATGCCAGGCAGTCTCAATACTAAAAAAATATGATGATGCAAAAAGTAACAATTTCCTGTTACTGAAAGGTGACACCAGTCCCCTCCCTACAACAGAGACAACAGCCCCAGAGGCCACTTCTCTGACCAGGTACTTATCTGTGGCTTCCACTTCTAGTGTGCCGTGTCTGACCTAGTACCTTCACAGGAACGGCAGAATCACAAGGACACGGAAGGAGAAAATACTAGTATGAACTCTACAATTTAAAGGGAGAGGGTAGCTTAGGTAAAGAATACAGCTCACGTGTTCCAATACAACATCGTCACATGCATCAGTTACACCACCATGAACTCCTGCATCTACCCATCTCTAGCTCCTGTATTTAGAGAACCACAAAATTTACTGAATGGATCACAGTGAAGTGTTTTTGCAATAACACCTGTAGGGCTGCAAACTACAGATGAAGTAAACAGCCAAGGCTGACTATTACATGGGAAATTCAAGAGAGAATTCAATTGTTAGAGAATACTCTACTGATACTGCCAGGAAGGTCATGAATCAAAGTTCTTGGGAGCAACCTGGCAATTATCACATACTGCCTATGCCCTTCATCCCTCCCAAGCACTACAGCACCTTGCATGCCACTTGTTAGTTGTCACTCACCCAAAAGTTTTCAGGGTAGTCCCGGAGATTCAGTAACTTCTGCATGACTGTTTTCCGATCTTCCTCCCACTTACGTTTGCAGAAGACTATCTCTAGGAAATACCACATCCATCCAATGATAGGCATGTAGGAGAGCTCCTTCTTTGCAAGCACTTTGGAACTCTGCAAGACAAGAGCCAAAACAAGTAAAACAGAGTTACACCACTTAAGAGTTCTCTGTATGACAAATGCACAATTAGACACTCATATATTGATTCATATTAACCAGTACCTGTTTTAACAGAAGTAGAAAAGCAGAGCAAAGAAAATGAAGTTTTTCTTATATGACAGAATAGTCAAATCTTATCTCAGATATCTGCATGAAGGATGACTTACAGAATGAAATATATACATGCATATTGCATATCCTATCCAAACACTGAAACCCAGACCACAAGCCAAATTCCTTCAGTCAGGAATACATACAAAAGACCCAAACTATATAAAATAATATCCTTAATTCAACTAGACCCTGGGCAGTGGAAATTCCATTCCATTCAACTATCTTGAAGCTCTACTTCTCCCCAAAGCTGAGACATCTTATTATAACAAACAAAACCAAGCCTACTCTAAATGAGAAGCAGTTACAGAGCCATTGCTGCTCAACAATTGATGCATACACAAAGTTTACCAAGGGAAGAAACCTTAAACAGCTTTGGAAACAACAGCAATAAAAATATTTTGTGGTTAGATTTGTTTATGGAAGGACAAAATATTTACACTAGTGAATTTCTCTTCAAAGTATGTTTCTGGAGTTTAAAAAAAAAAAGTACCGTTCCTATTTGTAAAGGTATAATGGATGTCTACACACTTGTAAGGAAAGACAGACAAGGAAGGCGAGGTGGCAGAGTTGCTCTTTATGTGAGAGAGGAACTGGAATGTATCGAGCTTTGCCTAGAGGGTTGATGAAGAAAGAGTCAATAGCTTATGGGTAAGAGTTAAGGGGCAGGCAAGCATGGGTGACGCTGTTGTGGCTGTTTACTACAGACCACTCACTCAGGAAGAGAAAGTTGATGAGGCCTTCTACGGACAGGTGAAAGTAGCCTCACAATCACAGGCCCTGGTACTCATGGGGGACTTCAACCACCCTGGTATTTGCTAGAAAGGCAACACAGTAAGACACACACAGTCCAGAAGGTTCCTGCAGAGCACTGATGACAAGTTTTTGACACAGGTGGAGGAGGAGCCAATGAGGACAGGTGTGCTGCTGGACCTTGTACTAACAAACAAAGAAGGTCTGGCTGGGGACATGAAGGTGGGGGCAGCCTTGGCTGCAGTGACCGTGAGGTGGTGATGTTCAGGATCCTGCAAAGAAAAGGCAGGGCAATAAGTAGGATTAGAACTCTGTACCTCAAGAGAGCTAACTTTGGACTCTCCAAAGACCTCCTTGGGGAAATCCTATGTATTGGGGATCTAGAAGGGAAGAAGACCCAAGGCAGCTCATTAATATTCAAGCACCAGATCCTCCAAGCTCAAGAGTGATACATTCCTATGAGCAAGAAATCAAGCAAAGGAGGTAGGAGATCTGCATGTATGAACAAGGACCTTTTAGAAAAGCTCAAATGGAAGAAGGAAGTTTACAAAATGTGGAAAAAGGAAATGGCCAGTTAGGAGGAATATAGGAATGTTGCAAGAGTACGCAAGGATGCAACAAGGAAGGCCAAGGCCCTTTCTTTTTTTAATCTGGCAAATGGTGTAAAAGAAAACAAGAAAGGCTTCTTCAAGTACATCAAGTACAAGGAAAAGGAAGACTAGGGAAAATGTGGGCTCACTGCTGAATGAGGTGGGTGCCCTGGTGACAGAGGATACAGAGAAGGCCAAGTTACAGAATGCCTTCTTTGTTCAATCTTTACTGCTAAGACCAGCCCATAGAATTTTCAGACTCTGGAGGTAAAACAGAAAATCTGGAGAAAGGAAGACTTTCCTTGGTCAAGGAGAATTGGGTTAGAGATCATTTAGGAAAACCAGGAAACTTGCAAACCAGGCACTCACAAATCCATGGGCCTTGATGTGATGCACCCACAAGTGCTGATGGAGCTGGCTGGTGTTATTGCTAAGCCACTCTCCATCATCTTCGCAATGTCATGGAGAAGAGAAGTGCCTGAGGACTGGAGGAAAGCCAATGACTCTCAAGTCTTCAAAAAGAGTAAGAAGGAGGACCCAGGAACCTACAGGCCAATCAGCCTCACCTCTATTCTTTGAAAGGTGATAATGAAATAGCTCATTCTGGAGGTCATCTCTAAGCATGTGGAGGAAAAGAAGGTTATCGGGAGCAGTCACCAATCTGATATCCCTCTATGATGAAATGACTGTCTGGGTAGATGACGGGAGAGCAGTGAATGTTGTCTACCTTTACTTCAGCAAGGCTTTTAACACTGTCTCCCATAACATCCTAGTTAAGTAAGCTCATGGGTTAGATGAGTGGACAGTGAGGTGGATTGAGAACTGGCTGAATGACAGCTCATCAGAGCTGTGATCAGTGGTTCAGAGTATAGCTGGAGGTCTGTAGTTACTGGAATTCCCCAGGGGTCAGTACTAGGTCCAGTCTTGTTCAAAATATTCATCAATGACCTGAATGAAGGGGCAGAGTGCACCCTCAGCAAGTTTGCTGATAATACAAAACTGGGAGAAGTGGCTGACTTACCAGAAGGCTGTGCTGCCATCCAGCCAGACCTGGACAGACTGGAGAGTTGAGCAGAGGGGAACCAAATGATATTCAACAAGAGCAAGTGTAGGATCCTGCACCTAGGGAAGAATAACCCCACGCACCAGTACAGGTTAGGAGCTGACCTGCTGGAAAGCAGCTCCACAGAGAACTGCTTGTCCACCAGGACTCCCAGGTCCTTAACTGTGAACCAAAATGTGCTCTTGTGGCCAAGAAGGCCAGTGGTATCCTGGGGTGCATGAAGAAGAGTAAGGCCAGCAGATCAAGGGAGGTTCTCCTCCCCCTCTACTCTGCCCTAGGGAGGCCACATCTAGAAAACTGTGTCTGGTTTTGGGCTCCCCAGTTCAAGACAGACATGGAACTACTGGAACGAGTCCAGCAGAAGGCTACAGAGATGATTAGGGGACTGAAATATCTCTGTTATGAGGAAAGGCTGAGAGACCTGGGGCTATTAAGCCTGGAGAAGCGAAGACAGAGTGGATCTTATCAATGCCTACATCTAAAGGGTGGGGTTTCAAGAGAATGGGGCCAATCTCTTTTCTCAAAATGCTCTGCTGATGCATTCCAGGACATCATATTTGACTAGTAGGAATTATTTACTAGTAGAAGTTACCATCAACAGAAATTATTTACCTTTGTGGTTTTGGTCACTGTTGTGCATTTGGTTACTAGGGAAAGAGACTTGACCTAAATTTTTATCTCAGCTCACTTCTCTCATCTGCTCTTCTTCCTTGAGAAGGAAAACACCTTAAATAATTAAGCTATCTAAAAGCTCATAAGACTGGAAGGCAATTGCACATCACATAGCTTCACTAGCAACTGTTACACAGAAGCAGAGCAGAAGACTCCATGAGACGATTCCATTTCTAAGACTGCAGGAACAATCTCTGTCAAATGATGTAAGACTTTGTAATAAGTGTTCCCTCTTGATCATTCAAGAATTTCAGCGACTGGCCCAGATCAGGACTCCAAACCCAGCTCTCCTGCAAGGAGCAGCTGTAGGATTTGGCACACTTTTTGATATTTCAATCTCAGCTCAAGTTGAACATTAGTCCCTATTGCATTGCAGCAACAACATGGAACCCAATCTCCTCTCTTCCATCTCCCCAAACTGGCCACAGAGAAACAGACTCTCCTCTCACCACTTTCCTTGGCTCTCTGTTGTTTTGTTTTTTTCTCCAGACTACTGTTTTTCTCACTTACTCTTAATATAAGTAATTTTCTTATTTCCAAAATAAATGTAAATAGTTCTGGCATATGTCTTTAAAAGCCTCCAAAGAGCATTTTTTGTTGTAGGCCATGTACAATATAGCTTCCATTCAAAGCATGCAGACTAGTTCATATGCTCTTCCATTCTTCTCCTGTACATGCCTGAGGAAGACAGCTGAGCCACGGCTTTGCTCCTAGAAACCCCAACAGATGCCAAGTGTTACTAGATAAGCAGGGGGGGCTATAAGGGATAAGGGGAACTACTGCCCACCTCAGCCACAAGCAGGGCAGCGTCAGCCACAGCCTAGTGCAAAGCACTGCACAATGAGGCAAACAGCAACAGTGTCAACCACCAAATATAGAAAAAAATCCATGTTCTGAAAGCTTATTTACAGTGAGTGTTCAGTATCATAAGACCTACCATAAACATGCTCTGCATAGAATGTACAAGGCCTCCATAGCACAGAGTCAGAACAGACAGGCTAATAGTCATCCCTCCCAGATTTAAAACACAGGAATCCTAGTCCAAAAAAGCAAGTTAAAATAACTCTTTCACCATAGCTATTTTCTAATGCTTTGCATATTTAAAAAAAAAAAAAAAAAAGCGTAAGAGTTAAACAAGGCACAGCAGAGAAGTTGGCACTGTTTCATTGTTTTCTCTTTCCCCCATCCCCCGGTGAAACAAAGGAATGCTGCTGTGAGCTAAGGCTTCACGTAGTGCAGGTATAAGGACAAAAGCAGAAGGGATGTTTGAGTTCCTCCCCAGGGCACGTTCTTCCCCGTGTGCTGTGCCAACGCATTTTTAAAATTTAACGGCACTCTTTAAGATACATGAGAGTACCACTCCTTAGATGCACATGAAAAGAAACTAAATCACCTTATGCTATTTTGTGCGCCCCATCTGTCCTAGCAGGCAGGCTAATGACACACAATTAATTAGAGAAAGGAAACTCCTCAGTGCATTACACTGGCAAGCCTTCTCTCGTGTAGGAGGAATACATTAGGCATCCTCTCAGAAACTACCATCTCTCTTACAGTAACTACAGCTACAGTCTACTCTGTTTCAGTCCTTCACCCATGCACAGCTCCTGTGTAAGTACCTGAAGGGAAAAATGCAGCTCTAGCTGATATCAGCCACTAACTCTTCCTTTACCAAAGCGCTTTGGTAAATATGTGACAGTCACCTCTGACCTTCAAATTCAGCTTGTTCAACAGAACAGATTTCATTAAAAATTGCTGATTTATTCCATGTAAGCTGCCTTCTTGAAGGAAGTCAAAACATTTTCAGTGCTGAGAACTATGCAAGTCCAACAGACATTTAAATGACATTACTGCTGGATGAGGATGACTTGTCTACAACAACAGCACTTTAATACAGGTTTATCTATTTTGGCCAAGTTTGTTCACATGGAAATATCCATGAAATTCTCCTTCTGTGAATCATTGTAGTAACAACACAAAATATTTTTACAAACTTACTTCATATGCGTTTGCACAGAGATGCAGACACAGAAAGAAAATCTTCATTTTTATGTCCAGCCTCAGTTATTCAACACGCCTCAATCACAGAATGCAACAAACAGCATGAAATCAACCCACAAGCTGAGGATATCTAACAAAACTTGTTCAAAACAAAGTCATTGTAGCTGCAAATTGTTAGCAAGGGCAATTTGCCTCGTAAGTTATTTGCTCTCCAGGCTGCCCTCAGCGTTGACATACTTTTGATGATTTTGTTTGCTCTATTTTTGAAATACAGCACTCCTTCATATTACACTCTCTGGGACACCAAGATGAAAAGATGTTTCTTTAGTCTCTCAAAGCCATTGTTCCAGAAACTTCCTTAGGCTCTTAATTTCTAATGCTTCATACTGAATACAACTTTTCCATGTTGGAAAGGTAACACAGATACTTTTTTAGAGGCTGTATGCCCAAGCATATCCTAAGATGATGTTTTAAGTAGAAATAATACTGTAGTTTTGACTGCCTATAAACAATTACATAATTTAGAATCATTTTTGTTGGAAAAAACCTTTAAGATTATTGAATCCAACCCTAAAAACCACCATGTCCAACAATAAACCGTGTCCCTAAGCACCACATCTACACATCCTTTAAATACCTCCAGGGATGGTGATTCCACCATTTCCCTGGGCAGCCTGCTTCAGGGCTTGACAGCCCCTTGGTGAAGAATTTTTTTCTAATATCCAGTCTAAACCTCCCCTAGCACAACCTGAGACCATTTCCTCTTGTCCTATTGCTTGTTACTTGGGAGAACACACTGACCTCCACCTCACTACAGCCTCCTTTCAGGTAGTTGTAGAGAGCAGTAAGGTCTCCTCTGAGCCTCCTTTTCTCCAGGGTAAAATCCCTAGTTCCCTCAGCTGCTTCTCCTAAGACTTGTGTTCTAGACCCTTCATCAGCTTTGTTGCCCTTCTTTGGACACCCTCCAACACCTCAATGCCTTCTTGTAGTGGGAGGCCCCAAACTGAACACAGTATTTGAGGTGTGCCCACACCAGTGCTGAGTACAGGGGGAGGATCACATCTCTAGTCCAGCAGGCCACACTACTTCTGATACAAGTCAGATGTTGTTGAATGCTGTTGGCCTTCTTGGCCACCTGGGCTCACTGCTGGCTCATATTCAGCTCACTGTCAACCAACATCCCCAGGTCCCCCAGAAGAACACCAGTTAATGATTGTGAGACTTTGCCCAGATACTTACAGAATATTTTGTCTGTCTCTTCATTCTGGCTGGATGGTCTACAACAGACTCCCACCATGATATCTGCCTTGTTGGCCTTTCCCCTGATTCTTACTCATAAACACTCAACCTTTTCACCACCATCATCAAACTCTAGGCAGACGAAACTTGCTAACTTACAGGGATACTCCACTGCCACTCCTTCCTGGGCTATCTCTTCTGAAGAGTCAATAGCCATCCATGGAGGCACTCCAGTTGTGCAAGTCATTCCACCATGTTTCTGTGACTACAACTATACCATAGTTTTTCAGCTTCACAACAGCTTCCAACTTCTGTTTGTTGCACATTCATTGGTGTAGGTGCACTTCCACTGGGCTACTGATCCCACCATTTTTAGGGGAGAAGCCCCAATTCCTACACGACCATTCTCAGATGCTTCTGTGGTTTCTAACACATCAGTACCCCCTTACATCTTTGCTGCTGCATGGATCTCCATCCCGTACCTCCACTGAGAGGGCAGACTGGAGGACCTCACTAACATACTGTCCCTTAACCATTGGTGTGCCACTCTCAGGCTTAGCTCTAGGCAGACTGGTTTTATCCCTTTCCCCCTTCAAATCCAGTGTAAAAATCTATTAACATATTAAAATGTACAAATGAGCTATTGTGTTCACACACCTATCAGTCCCATAAAGTAACCTACAAAAGTCTCTCCTCTCCCATCTATATTTAAGGCCGTGCTCAGTTTTTCCAACAGCAAGCTTCAACATAACTTTTAAACAAAATTTGGTTTCCTGGCATATAGAACAGATAGGGCCAAAAAAAACTACACGTACTTAGCAATTTTTCATGAGAAACTTCAAGCAAGTTAGTTAACAAATAACTTTTTGTAATGGTTTTCTGCCTTGTCTACCCTGCCAAGGAATTAACAACTATCGTCTTTTTTGGAAATGCACATATTTTGATGACAATATAATAAGCCACTGAGAATAATGTTTACGTTTTGCCCAGGTAGAAAGACCACCAGCATTAATGACTTGAAACTCAAGACACCAGCAGATGAACAGATAAACCTGCAGGATCAGCTTTAAAGAAAAGGCAATTTTTGCGAATATAAATGTCTTCATCTCAGAAAAAGAGTTACTAAAATTACTAAAAAAGCTATTTTACCACTTCTTGGTCAAGCAAGCAATGAACAGAAGGGTACAGTGAATCCTGTCAGGGAGCATATTAATGTCCTTTTGGTACAAGTCCTAAATAAAACCTCCCTCCTCAGAACATGTCTATGTCCTGACGTCAAGTTCTGGCATCCAGTGGGTCTGTTTTCAAAGGGATGCTTAGCACACACCTTGAAGAAACTAAATGCTACTAATTTGTTTAAATGCTGATACGGTAGCTAAACTGTCCACCGCTAAGAAGGTGGTAAGTCCTAGCACTGGAACATCACAGTCAGGAAAATGGAAGGGCATAGCAGAATGCAGGGACCTGTCAACAAGATCACATCTCTATTTACACAAGAGAGAAACACACGGACATTGGAGTAGGCATCTCCCCCAGCCACTGCACCAACATAATGTGGAAAATCAGAGAATCCACAACACAACCATCACAGTCAGTCTGGCTCGGGATCATACTAGCAGCTCTGCCTTTTGTTTGGAAACACTGGTGTGGACAAGGCTCCGACCTGTTGGGGCTGTATCGTTTCCAGCTCTATATAAAGCCAAGTTGGCAGCACAGCTTCTCCTTCCCTTGCAGCTTGTTGCAGCCACTTCTGTGTCAGGAGGAGTCAGGAATCAGCCATCCCCATGAATGTCCATGCTGGCCATGGCAGTACGATGCTGACTTGGCATCAAGCACCCTGACAATCCCTCCCTCCTGCACATGTCACTGAGGTCTGGCAGCACAAGGAGGTGGGTACATGTGGTTGATTGTGGGTGTCAAGGACTGAAAACAAAACAGGAAGATCCCTTCACAGAAAAAACAGAAGTAGAATAAAGTCATTAATAGTTTGGACTGAACCCAGGTTTGCCCAAAATCCCTGTTGTTTTTGTGAATTTGCTTTCTTCTTCTATTTTCTAACAACCAAAAAAATCTTACAAGGTTTGGTGCTGCAAACAACTAGACATAAGTAACTTCAGCTACATAGAGTCCAACTGCACCTAGCAAAACAATCTCTGAGGCTACAATAACTTGCAAGAGTAAAAAGTGAGCACAGAATTGCTTCTTCATGTGGTTTTCTTCTTCTCCACTATAAATGGATAGAATAGATCTCTGGCTGTCTCTCAGCACTGTCAACCCAGTGCCTCCTAGCATTTTCAATGGTTGTTCTGAAAGTACCCTATTAAAGGAAAAAATTAAAAAGTAAAATAAATGTTAGAATTTATCCCCCCCCCAAATTCTTAGCAACTTCTTTGGTTCTTTTTGTTAGATTTTGTTCCACAGCCTCTTAAAAACCTTCATGAAAGCAGAGGACTTCATGCCATTCAAGTACAAGAACTGAGTCTTTAAAAGAGGCAATCTGGAGAAAGGAGAAAGTCAGTACAGGAGAAAAGAGGCAAAACAAGGAGCAGAACAATGCACAGACTGAATGCTGCAACTAAAAGCAGGAGGGGCAGTTTTAGGATCATGACTGAAAACAAAGAGGAAAAGGGAAAGACTTTTTTTCTTTTGGGCCCAGAAGGGGCAAGACAAGTTTAAGAAGTTTAATTTAGTTTTGAATGAGCAAAACCAAGCAAAAATACTAGAGCATTTCATGACTTCATTGTAACAACACTGTTAAGAGCACTGCTGTTGTCTGCCAGGGATGCAAGGTACAGCTGGATGTCAAAACAAATCCATTCTGTCTGCCTGCTGCCAGCCAAGCACAATCAGACCCAACTCCTTCAGCCCTAAGTTGTCTTCATGTTCTCCCTCTTCCCCCTTCCCAGTCACCTCTCCTTTCTTCACTGGGTTACTTAAGGCAAGAGAGAAAGAAGGGCTATCTGAAACATGCCAAAACAGGGCAGACAAGCACCAGAACAACTGCAGGAGATAGGACAGCATGTACAAGATTTCCTTTTCAGCAGCAGTGGACACAAGATCAACTTAGTAATACGCTGGTAGGTACCTAAAGTTTGCATAGAAACTTCATGGAGTATAAAATCAAATGGCATTAAATATAAAACTCCATTGGCTCACAACATCCCGGAACAACGAAATGCCGGAGGCTGGGACACCACTTTGAAAGCTCTCTGGATGCCTGCCTTCTTCTTGTAACCCCTTTTCCCAAACATCAGCCCTCAGCATAATGGTTCTTACGTTTCTAATTCTGCTACCACACCAAACCGTGAAACTTCACACACAGCAAACTCCTGTAAGGCAGCACAAAGTCAACCTAAGCTATGACCTCCTATCCTTACACATTTATCCACTCCCATGCTACCCCAAGACAAACACCAGAATGCCAATATAGCCAATTCCAAGAGGAAACTGTGTGTCAGATTCAATATTTTTTTTTAACTTGGTTTAAGATGAACCTCGACTGGTTGCCCCAGTGGGGAAACACACTGCTTTGTTGTGTGAAGACATCATCTCAAATGAGAGCACATGGGAACTATTTCTTGCTGGAACAGTTTCTGCAAAGTAAAACCACAGTACATTACTCAAGCCTGAAATAGTTTGGGTTTTTTTTATTTGTGTGACATTTTTGGGGTTTTTTTTGTTTGTTTGTGGTTTTTTGTTTGTGTTTTGTTTTTAATAAAAAGTATGTATCAGCTCCTAAAAGAATTTTAAGATTAGCAAAAATACAAATTGAGTAATAAGTGTAAGCATTAAAAAAAATATATATATATTTCTGTTAATGCAGCACAGTAACTTTTCAACAGTTATGCTTCTATGTAGTGGTTTTCTTATGCATAGGAACAATATAAAAAAAACCAAACATAATCCTGATTACCTTCAGAAACTAAAAAAAGAATAAATTATTAAAGCTAATAAAATTCAACCCAACCACACAACACCAACATAAACCAACAGATTTTTGATCTTATAGGCCCCATATTAGTTTGTATACAAAGAATCCTTTAATTTTCTAAAATAGTGCTTTCTGAAGAAGCACCTGACCCTCTAAAACACAGCTTTATTTAGAGAACTGTAGCCATTAGGCTTACAAAATTAGACAGACTATACCAAAGCACCACTGTATAATGAACTCATACATGAACAGGTTTCCCTCCATCTGCTGTCTCGTGCTACCCTCCACCTCTGTACTCAAGTCCTAGACACAATAGTAGAATTGTTTCTCAGAAATGCAGGGCTGAGAGACACTTTGGTAATATGAAGGCCTGGAGGTTCATTTTCCTCCAGTTGTAAAGCCTCCCCCCCTCCCCCTTTTTTTTTTCTTTTTTTCTCTGCAGTCTGTCATCATTAAAATTTGAAAGTGATTGGAGTACTTCCTAAATGACATAAAATCCACACAGTCCAAAGGAAAGGCCACAAAAAAAATCATAGCTTCACACAGTACAAGGTCAGGATTTCATACAGTGGCCAGTAGCAAAATTAGAAGAGGATGCTGCAGATGACCTTCAAAATGAGGTATGAGCCCGCTTTCTTAGGCAGGAAGAACTCTCATCTAAATCCACTCTAGGTAGAGAATGTCGTCACCACTACAGAATTAAGTCAAGCTGGCTTAGGAGTAGGGCTTGAATCATCCCCATGAGCTGGTAGGAGAAACGAAAATCAATCCTGAAAACAAAAGCACACATACTCCTAGCCTAATTTAATAAAGTATTCAATCTATGCATAAATCATTCCTCCCCCATCTCTTACTAGCTATAGCCTGGTTACTGATTTCACTTGAGATGGCAGCTTTTTGTTCTGAGACATCATTCAAACTCTAACTGTGGATTTTTAAGACCACACAGGAGAACGCAAACAAATTCTACGATTTACTGAGAAAGAATCACAAAACAGCTCATCTTTCTGCAGCACAATCAACAATAACAGTTACCTAGCAAGCACATAGAGAGAAACAACTGTAAGGACCTCCACAGGTTAAAAAAATATCTCCATCAGCTCTAACAGCAATGCTTTCTAAATTTCTGTGACTGATCAAGCAACCCTGTCTCAGCATGCCACATACGTGCACAGCATTGCTTCAGGTTCATCTCCCTAATTCTGGACAGTGGCTGAGTGAAATCTGAGCACAGATCTGTTAACTTCCAAAAACACAAAAAAAATTGGGTTTGGTTTTGTTGGGTTTTTTTCTGGATCCAAGAAGAGGAAGTTTATTTTAAATGCTAAACAAAACTCACCCCCAAGACCCCGAATCTTTCACAAAAGTTCCAACCACAGAGAAAGTCGATTTCAAAGTTGTGATTAAGGATTACAATGGCACTCTCCTTCCCATACTTGTGGTAACTCTCTGGGTCAGTGTAGAGGGTGCAATCGGTGCCTGACCACCATTCCAGCAACATCACCATCTCTGGAATAAAGAATAAGAAAAATATGAATGTACGTGGTATAGGCAAAGCCACAAATTAGTAACACGTTGAAAAGCCTTAATCACCTCAACAGTGCATGACAAAGAGCTGTAATGAAGTTGAAATGCTGAATATAAACCACGCAGTTACACATCCTGGCACAGCAAGGTGGGGACAGAGGAGAGAAGGGAAATGAGGAGATTACACGGAAAGAGAGAGAAGTAATTTTCCACAGTGATACTGAGAAAAAGGAGTTTCATTTATTTGAAAACTGCAAATTCAATGCTACACATCATTTTAATCAAAATACAGGTAAAATTAGCATCCATGGTTTACAATAGTACAGCAAAATTACATTAAGAACAGAACAAGCCTGTAGGGGAAACAAAAACACCTATTCCTGCCACATACAGATGCACATGCTCCTCTAAAAACTGTACAGTTATAGACCAGAAAGCAGTTTGGACAAGACACCTGGAACCAGGTTTGTTACACGTACACCTTATGCATCATCCTGTTTAACTTGTCAGAAGTAAGTCATACGCCCTGCTACAACTGATGCAGTCTACATTTATCAGGGCTGTATTCATCATCCAGAGCAAAGCCAGTAGCTCAGACTGGATGAAGAGCTGCCATCCTCAAACCAAAGGTCGGTGGGTGGCTGGCTGGCAAAGTGTGCAGAGCCAAGAATAGTTATTTAATAGTATAACTATCTGCACATCCCTTAGTCAATGTCGAGCGGCTCAGGGAACTAGGGCTATTTAGCCTGGAGAAGAGGAGACTGAGGTGAGACCTTCTTGCTCTCTACAACTACCTGAAAGAAGGCTGTAGTGAGGTGGCTGTTGTCTTTTCCCAAGTAACTAGTGATAGGAACAAGAGGAAATGGGCTTAAGTTGAGCCAGGGGAGGTTTAGATTGGATATTAGGAAAAATTTATATACTGAAAGAGTCTTGAGGCATTGAAACACTTCCCAGGGAGGTGGTGGAGGTGCTATCCCTGGAGGTGTTCAAAAAATGTGTAGACATGGCACTTCAGGACACGGTTTAGTGATCATGATAATATTGGGTAGATGGCTGGACTTGATGATCTTAGAGGTCTTTTCCTTAATGATTCTATTATGAATTAATGAAGCAAACAGGAGTGGAGTAGGGGTGGGGAAACAAGGAAATCCCTGTTAAATACCTGAAAATCATTCTGGATTCACACTCAGATTTGTTCCCAAAACGTAATTGTAAGAAATTATACAAAGAGTGGCAGGACAGTGAGGGCTGTTTAGAACACCGCTGTACTTACAAGCTGGAGAGTGGTTTCTCAGACATCTCCTAGTGACTACCTGTCAGGGCCCACTTGTGGGAAGAGGGGTAGGTGATTCAGATTTGCAAAGCCCCTTCTGTGTAGAGTAAGGTGAGATAACACTCAAGGTCCATATATAAGCATCAGCCTTAAGGGAAAATTTCTACAGAAGCAAATATCCTGCACATGTTGGCGCTCCCAGAACCGTATCTAAGTTATGTGGCTTTCTGGGAAATCAAGGGCAGTCTTGCATTACTTAACAGTTTTGATCGCTACTTAACAACTTCAAGGCTACTTAGGAGAGAAGAGAAGGGGGGAGAGAGAGAATGTTTGGTGTAGAGAGCCAGAGAGACTGGTATATGCCTCTAATTATAGCCCCAGTTCCTGGACTTCTGGAACCTTCCCTCACCCCAGTTTCAGCAGCGGCTGTGACACCAGTCAGTCAAGAGGAATGGCACTGGGCCCCTTCCTGGGACTTTCATTTTGTGTCTTGGAAACCTTCTCTCAGGGCGGTGTCTGGGATTGCAGTGCAGTGATTTGGGGCTTGTCCCTCACACTATCATACAGCTTTCTCCTTCCTGTTTGCTATTCCATTAACACACACAGCCAAGAAGTAAGTTTTCTATTTGTTGTGCTTTTAACTACAAGCTTGACCACAAGACTTCTGAATCAAACCTTTATTTAGCAAAGTCTGGGGCACAGGAAGTTGAGGTGAGTCAGGAAAGCCAACATCACTGTCTCCATGGAGATGGAAAAAGAAAACCTAAAAGCAGTGACTCCTCTCAAGCAACCCATGTCCTGAGTTGGAGGGACCATGGGACTAAATGCAAGCTGTCCGTCAAGACAGAAAAGAAGAGATACATTTGCTTCCTGTCAAAGCTATCACAAAACTTCTGCATCAAAGCAAATGTCTAAGGTGAAGGGTTATTCTTTGCCAAGTGAAACATATCTCCTTCTCAGAGCATATCCGTGCCATACAAATGTGTTTGCTGCAAGGATGAGACATTATGAGGTGCTTTCCTGGCTTCAGGCAAGCCTGAAAGCACCACAGACCCTCACTTACCTCAGGTAAGATCAAAACCAGGCCAGCCTTTGAAACCTTTTTAATTTAGGTCCCCTACTCACCTCAACTAGTGATTGAAAACAGATAAACAAGTCATCTACATTTTCAGTCATCGTTAGCAACATTCATTGCCTGAAGCTTTTGGATGACATTGTACTGTACAATGGAAAACAGGCATTAGTGACATGAATGAATTTTATCTAACAGTGTTACAGCCAGGCTAATAGACAATCTCTATTAAAATACTACTATCTTAACACGATAAACCCATGTTTATGGTATAGATAAATGACTGACTTGTCAGTCCCCCCTGCTTATTTCAAATCAGGGCAGGCAACTACTACTGTGGCAGGAGTACATACTATTCAATGCATGCTATTATACATCAAAACAATAGTCAGAGATATGAAGAGAGACCTAAACTACCATATGTTAACCAAACAATGATTTCACTGGTTGGAAACTGATTTCCCAACAAAAGCCAAAGCTGTTCAAATCTCAGTGAGCACTGTGGAGATACAGAAGTGTATACATGGCTGTGCTTCCACACTTCCCCTGATAAGAGCTGCCTTGTGACACACATTCACAATTTTACATCTTTACAAGGGTGGAGATTTTTTATCAGATTTTTACTAGAAATAAAACCCCTCCACTCTCTAAAACTCAGCAAAATTGAATAATAATTGGTAAAAAAAAAAAAGCAAACAACAAAAATCCCCCCCACTGTAATTTGCAAAACTTTACAGAATCTACAGTCACATCCTGAGGCAGAACATCTACTACATCATGAATCTCACTATACAGCTGTGCCATATGCATAGAGCTCTTCAGTTACATATTTTCAGTTTCATAGACATTTCAAAAAAGCATAGAAAAAATATTTCTATATGTGGTTTGATTCTTGCTTCACATAAGCAAGACTTTTGTCTGAATAAAAACTGCAGAAATAGGTCCCTACTCCTCACCTCACAAGCCCAATTGTCACTGATGTGCTCTGGCAGTTGCTGCAGAAACACAAAGCAGGAACTGAACGCCTCTGTATTAAATACAATACCATCCAGCCTTTAAGTTCTTAATGTGTTTCTTCCCCTCATCTTCCCTACTTTCTTTTCCCTTCTTCCCAGTCTCCTTTCTCTTTATGGTTCTCAAGCAATGATTAGTAGTGTCAGTTTACACTACTCTTGCATGATGTCACCAGCTTACTTCCACAACCTGCCACAGAAATTTATTACCCAGCAACTTGCTGTGGTGGCTCAGCAGGACAAGGTCACACACTCTCCTTCCCTCTTCCACAGCACAGATGATCAGTGCAAGTTTCCTCCTTCTTGTACATCAGTCAGATTGCATAACTAAAAATCAATTTATATAGGGGGAAAAAAAGAATCTCTTGCTCACAGACAGTGCTGGTCAAAGATTTCTAAGGCTTCTCCTCACCTCCTTTCATGAGGTTTTGGCATTTGAACATCACAGCTGAGCTCATAAATTCACATTCACTCACATCACAGGGGTTCCTGCCTTGCAAAGCAACTCCTCCAATGACACTTCCACACAGTTAATGCAAAGGATGGGGGGGGGGAACACAAAAACATGAAAGCTCTCATCCCTGCTTTAAAGGCAGAGTCCTTGCACTGTATTACAGCCACAGTCAGCAGAGGCTGAAGGTAGGGAGAAAACATGTCTTCAAATGCCTAATATGGATATTCTGTCTGCTTAAGTATTTTGAATTAAAAAAAAAACCAAAACCACTTCACCCTGCTACACAGAACAGACCTTATCTCCTGCAAGAGCCGTTCCTAGGCCTTCAGTGCACAAATCTGAACTGCCTCAATGCCTCACTTGTAGAACAGATAACTAAAAAGAAAACATCTCCAAGGCTGACCTCAACTGCAACTAGCAATATGAAAAACATTTAAGGGAAGAAGGGAAACACACACTGAGTTTACTGAGATGTGTTACTCTACATCTCAAAGTTTTGCAAGAATGAGTTATTAAAACAGTTAACACTATTCTTCTATAGAAGTCACCAGTAATTCCTTTAGCTAACTATTCTTGAGAAGCCATGGAAGCATTTGCTTACCAGATTAACCATAAAGTGCCTATTTTAAAATTTAGCTAAAAGCGTAGTTATGTATTGACTCAGTAAGTACAGTAACTCAAAAGCAAATGCCCTTCCATTCTTTACTCTGCGTGCACAACATATGTTGGTGTACATGTGAGCACCAAGGAGGTGCAATGAAGTAAGCTGTTCCACTCCAAGACAGAGGGGTCCCGGTCTTCAACCTGTAGGAAAAGATCTAAGTTGACCAAAAGCCAACCCCCTCTAGCCTTAGTGCCACTATCTATTACCTCCCCACCCCCATCTACTCTAGCTGATGATACAATCACCTTTAAAGCAGCTTTGCAGCAAAAGGTGGGAGGACGATGAGGGGCGAGAAAAATCATGTACACAAATTTAAAAACAAAAGCAAACAAACAAACAAGTTTATCTATTGGCTGAAAGTCTGCTTTTGGAGATTTTTGCCTGTCCCCACAGATCCTGTATGCAACTCCCTTGAACAACACTTCGGTGAATCACATGGCCGTGCTTTCAGGGACAGAAATCACCAACAGAGAGAAAGGCAGGAATGATGACTCTTAATTCCTCATCCATCACAATAACTTACTGGATGTGCTTGTAAGGGAAGAGATAAACACAGCCCAGCCCTTTCATATATTCCGTCTCCGAGACCCATTTATTCTGGTGTTTGCTTGCAGGAAATTCTTTTAATGTACCTCTCTTTACCAATCTTATATTCCAACAAGGACAATGCTTCTGCCGCAAATGACTGAGGTCAGTAGAGCATGCGCTGATCAAAGGAGTTAGTACCAACAGTGAAAGAAAACACGCTTCTTGGCAAGTTCCCTTGACACCAACATTTGCTTTGAATGGGCTTGAAAGCAAGCAGTGGCTTCTCTTCCGGATGTGGTTTCTCGTTGCCCAGAACACCACTGGTTTTCTCCTACTGTGCACAGGAGGCACCACCACAGAGAAACTGCTTAGCAATGAAAAAACGGTTACAGTGCATGCACTGCAAGTCACTGTACCAAAGGAACACCCATTCATTCCAATGCTTTCTTTTAAGCAACTTCCTATATACACATACATTGAAAATTATTTTTCTTCATGCATTCTTGGCCTAATTGTAGGTTTTATTATTTTTATGCCTGTGTATCTTAAATTTAAGAAATACAATCCTTACCTAGGTAGTTGAGTAAACCTTTTAAGTATGGTACATTATGACCATTAGGTTTAATATAAAGACCTCAACGATCAGTACTTCATGGGAATTAGTTACCAGCAGGAAGGAGATGACAGCCTGAACGGAAGTCCAAAAGCTACCAACTCCAGCTGGTGAGTGATCCCCAAAAAGTTTCTGGGAAGAAGTTACTGATGCTCTTACAGGAGAAGGTTAATTGAGAAGAAACAACATACAACTGTCCAGATCACACATGCCTGTTTTCCATGTTGGTGAACTCCTATGAATGACTTCTGCTTCCTCTCAAAGAAAGCCTAGCTTATAATATACCAAAACCAATTGGAAAGGATAGTTATGAAGTTATGGTTTCTGTCACCTGAATGATACCTGTGTTCCTCCAACTATCAGTGTTCCACAGACAATTTCCTGTCTTTCTTTGTTCTGTATCCCTACTCTCCCCAGATCCAGAGGTACCAACTCTTCCTCTCATATGCTAATGGATGAATTGATAACCTTTGAACAACTGGTTTCAATCTGAATTTAATCTGAAGATTGGAATTTCTCCTTTAAGCTTGAAGAGGGCTTTCAGTATGCAAATCCTTCCCAGTTTTCCAGGTATGTCAAATGGTCTAATAAGAAAAATACTTCTGACTGCAAATTGTTTATATTATCCCTTTTTCTTTACCCTAAATGTCTTCTGCCAAACGGACAATATCATCCCAAACTCTAAAGACTAGATATACTACAGCCTCCTGCTATCTATGTAGACAAGTATGGTCTGTCACAGTACTTCATGATGTTTAACAAATGGCACTTCACACAAGTTATCCCCACTATCCCCAGGAAAAGCAGGTTAAGCTTCAGATGTCAGCACTGGTTTAACAGCACTAACCTATTCTTCTAGCTTGCACAAACTTTGTCTCTCTTAAGCAACCATCACCACCTGCCATCTCAACTGTTATATGCACGCAGCTGTTTCTCAAGTAAATTTGAATTTCAAAATGAAGGATCTATATACTACCACACATCACCTTCTTGAAGTTTAACATAGATTTCTGGCATGCACTTCAGTAATACATTCTGCTGAAGTGGCCTGTTAGGATGCAGGAGGCATTCCAGAGAAGCACGGTCAGAGTAGTTCTGTCCCAACTGCTACACGAGGTCTGTACTAGGAAGCAGCTTTCCTGAATAAGAAATGTACATAAGGAGCATTAGGAAATTTTTGCTCCATCCTTAATAGAAGGAAGCATCTTATCTCAGTGAGCAGTAGCCAAGGTCACGTTTCCGTGAATATTAGATTATGCTTTTTATTAAATTATTCAATATTTGATGAACACAAACCAGGAAGCCTAGCACTTTCATCTGTAAGAGCGTAAGAGATAAGTGCTGGGAGGGGTGACATGACAAGAGTAGGTGAGAAAGTACATTAAAAAAGGTGTTAAGTGTTCTGCAGTGATCAGTAACACAACATTTGATAGCCCTTATCAGTTAGTTTAGTTTTGGCTTGCACAGAAACCACTTTCTAAAGAGACAACCGAACAGCTTTCATGCTCTGGCACACAGGCCCACGGCTGGGAAAAAGGAAAACACAACCTGATCCATCCCTCTCCTGGCATACCTTCATCAAGGATGACCCTGCATCATGCCTTACCCAGGGGAGTGTGCAAGGACTAACTTCTATATCCTGACGATGACATTGTTGCAACAACGATAGCTTGAACAGTACATACGAGGTTACTCCAGTTCTCATTTTGATGGTTAGTGTGGCGTATTACTGTCTAAATCCCAAAAAGGCAGCTTAAATGAGAGCAGGGTGACCTATATTAAACATAAGTGAGTGCCATCTTAAATTGACAGACTCAAAGAATCAAATCCAATTATTAGGTAGTGGTTACAAATCTGCTCCCAAACTTCTATGAAACAGCAAATGCATGGACAAGTACTTGCCGACAGGTATTTGAAGCTCTACGGTCTATTTTCAAACTCTTTCCTGATACCAGAAGGGCTATGAGCAACCTTCTCTGAATAAAAGTTGAGAATCTGGAATAACTTAATAAACTTTTGGAAGAAACATCAGCTATTTACAGGACTTGCAGCGTGCACAGAGGGAAGAAAAGCAAATACTTGAAGATACAAACACAAGTTTAAAAACTCATTAGGTAACAAGAAGAAAAAAATACAAATATTGTTTAACACAGGAGCCAATACATGAGCAAAGTCAGTTAAAGAATTTTCCCAGTTTTGACCAGGGTTTCAAAGATCAGAAATACCTGACATTTGTAAACTTTTGCATGGTACAGGCCAAAAAAACCCCACCTGCCAGTAGAGGAATGACTAGGAGAAACACAGTGGAAGTGCAAGTCAGGACTGTAACCTAAGATTTAAACAAAGTAGATTTTTGCTTCTTGCTCCTCAGTAACTGAGGATATATATTTTTGTGAAAAGACAGTATGAGCAAGTCCAGTCATTTTGAATTTAAGTGAATGGAAGAGGAGGGGAATGGATGGATGGATAATCCACCAGGATAGAGCCAAAAGTCTATTAGATTAACCCCATACTTCACTATAGAAGGATTTTTTAATTACTATTATTATTATTTGAGAAAAGCATACATTATTGGTTAATCCTGGTCAGCATCTAAGCCAAGGAGCTAGGAGGTGCTATATTTCTGTACAAACTATTTTTGAAGTAGCTCAACTCCCCTCATACGTTGCCAATATAATTTTCATTTGGAGTGCTGCCGGCCTCAGATCCTCCATGCAGACATGGAACTAGGATTTTTATGATGCCCATCTTGATATATTATTCCCCAAAACTGGATCTCTTGTGAAGATCCTTCAACCCTGCTTTGTTTTATGGCAAAAATCAGCATTATTCTCTTCCCTTTCTCAAGCACACCCTCAGTTGTGCCCCAAAATGGGTGTGACAAAGGACTGTGGTGGGTTAACCCTGATCAGTAGCTAAGTGCCACACAGCCACTTGCTCACTCTCCACATCCTCAGTGGAACAGGGGAGAGAATATGAAGAGCACAAGCAAGAAAACTCACGAGTTGATATAAAAGCAGTTTAATAAACAAAGGAAATAACTGGAAGAAGAAAGGGAGGGAAAACCCCAGCACTAGCAATGCAAAAGCAATCACCTTCAGCAAGCAGACAGATGCCCAGCCTGTCCTGAAGTAATGGCTGCCTTCCAAAAAAACAGCTCTCCCCTCACTTTTTATCACTGAGCATGATGTTATATGGCATAAAATTCATGGCTCTTAGTCAGTTCAGGTCAGCTGTCCTGACTGCATCCCCTCCCAGCTTCTTGCACACCCCCTATCTTCTTGTTGGGAGGGCAGACAGCATAGGAAAAAGAGAAAGCCTTGACTCTGTGCAAGCACTGGTCAGCAACAGCCAAAAGACCGGTGTGTTATCAACACTGTCTTCATTACAAATCCCAAACACAGCACTGCGCAGGCTATTAAGAAGGGGGGAAAAAAAAATAAATTACTCTGTACCAGTTAAAACCAGTACAACTATAAAGAATTCACTCTATCATTAAACTCTATCATTGGATAGTAAGAAACTAATGATTACAGCTAATGACTATGACAGTCATTCAGTCTTTCCTATCCAGGATGCAAGAAATTTCTTTAGATATGGAAAAATGTCCCAACAAAACACTTTTGACTCAGTATCACCAATAAGAAGGTAACAAGGAAGACTGTTGACAAGGAAGCAGTGTGAAAATAAAGGTAATGCAAAAGTCATAATCTAATGAATTTCAACTCAGGAAGACCCAAGAAGACATCTCAGAATAGTAAATTAGAGGTGAAATAAAGGCTCATTAAAAAAATAGTTTCAGATTGAGCAAGTCACCATGTTTTTAAAAATAGAGAAGAGTAGAAACATACTACTAATACTTAGACTGGTCAGTAGATAAATTATATGACCAAGTTACAGACACAGTAATCAGGCCTCAATACTACATGGGAATGAAAACAAAACAAAATAAAACAAACAACAAAAAAAGAGTTATTCAGAAGAGATGTCTGCAAGAGCTGGAATTTAGGAAAAGAAATCCTCTAATTTTTCAGAGGCAGGTCTATAGGCCATTATCTGACAACTCCATTTTATACATGAAAGAGAGACTTCAAATCTAAGACACTCAGGTGATACTAAGCCATTCATATGGTACAATTAAAAAAAAATAAATTGCTATTTAACCAATGAGAAATTTAATATTAGTAAACAGTTGGAAAGGAAAACAAAGCTAAAAAATGCCACTATCCATTTTTGTTATCTTTTGGTTAATTTGAATAAAAACTGATCTCCCTGAAGTGCTTCTGTGGACATGCAGTGCAAATTAATAAATTTTGTAGATGATACAAAATCAGAACACACGTTAAGAATCAGATGACCTTGAGGGCTAAGGCAACAGAAATGGAATTAATTTTGATAGGGCAGATCACGATGCCTTACAGGACTAATAAACCAGACCCTCATAATTTGGAAACAACAGAGAGGAAGAGATACCTGGGAACATTAGCTTGTCACTGAAAGTTGCTGCTCTGTTCATATTATGCAGTTCTAAGAAGGAAAAAGATAGCATTAGGATGTTTGTTCCTGGACAGAAAGGCAATAGTTCTTTGCACCACCAAGATAATCTCTGGTCCAGTGCATCAGTACCAGACATCCACACTCAGGAAGGAAAAGGTGAAACAAAGCAGATGCAGACAAGGGCTGTCAGGATGGCCGGAAAACAGGAAAGCTTGGTGCACTCAAGCTAGGAAACAAATGCTAAGAGGATTGGGTTGCTCCCAACAAATATGGCTTAAGGATGTGGGAGGTTAACAGTCAGAAAAAGAACAAATTAATTTAAATACCAACAGCACAAGAACAATCGTGTCTAAATATGAAAATACAAGTGTCTGATATTCTGAAGCTTCTTCTAATTGCTTCAGCAGATTAAAAATACCTAAGAGCTTTATAAATTGTGCATTATACTGCTGCTAGAAATGGTGTGAATTTATTTCAATGATACAGTAACTCCTTGGTAGTCCTATTTCCTGTCATTAGAAAAAAGTGAGATCTTCCAAACAGACTGAGACTTTGAAAAAAGACCCATGTCTCCTCTCTTCCATCACTGCTTGAGAAACACACTGCAGTGCTGTGCTACCACAGGCTGCAACAACCATTCACTGGAGGAAGCCAGTATCTTGCAGCAGTAAGCAGAGGCTTCTGTTTAAGCAGGGTAGCACCAGCCAGAAATATTTCCCAAAGCAGTTCTCAGCTAAAAATCACCTTCCAGGGGACCAGGATCTGAAAATTCAAGTACGCACAAAAGGAAATGTGAACCAAGTTAATAGATGTCATAGTCTTAACTTGCATTTGATTGATCACAATCGATTTCTTTGACACAGCAAATCATTAGCATTTCCTTAATTCTTGGGCAATGAACATTGTCCATACTTAGGACTGACACTTTCACTGAGAACAGCCACCAACATACTCCTGGGACTGGAGGTTTTGTCATATGCCCTGCTTTTATATATGTAATACTTTGAATATCTAAAGATTAGGGAAGTTATTTGATTCTTAAGTGAACCTCTCATGTATATAATCCACGTGTTTAGGAAGGAAACCTATTTTCACAAAATTTCTCTCCTCCTAGCACGTATTCTTGCAATAGTTTTAATTTCTACACATAGCAAGCTTATCCTCTTTAGTTTCAAATCAAACAAAAATTCAGAAGTCTAACCTGCATTTTCAGTTACTGACAAGAAAGGATATGTATTTATCTCAGAGAAAAATGACTGATGATAAGAGAGACTACCAGCTGCCACAGAAAGCAATCTCCAGCACAAATCAGAATAAAAGTGAGTTTGATTAGGAAATTGAGTAAAAAGTAATTCAAATCCTAAGAAAATCTGCAGTGCTTTTAAGTAAAGCATCTACTTACCAAGAGTTACATTTCATAGAGGTGTAAATACATAAAAAGAAGGAATTACCATCTCTGCAGAACAGCAATACAAGAAAACCTGTGGTAATAGCATCTAAGGTTTCTGTACTTTTTTCAACGCTATTTGTGTTTGGGTTTTGATTTCAGATAACTACCACACTCATAAGAAAGACCCACGCATCACCAGAAATAATATGCTACAAACAATTTATTTTTAGGCTTAAGTCAAGGCAGATAACTGCTACTTACTCTTCTCATGCACAACATAATCTATCTGAATTTCAGGACTGGAAACAAGCTGACCGAATACCTGTATTACATTACCAGAGTTAATGGTGAATAGCTGCAGAACCTCTATCGCTTTGAGAACATTGTTCAGAACAAAACCATTACTCATTTTTCACTTGCATTCAATGAATTCCCTGTCTCTGCCTGTAATCTTACAGCATCTCATCACATGAGGTCTTGAGAGACAAGAACTATGTCCCAGTGCTTATTTTAGCTTCTTAATCCCTAACAGTGACTTTCACACAGTGTTCTTTAAAGAGACAATAAGGTCAGAAACAACAGATCAAACAAATAGTTTCCATGAATTAAAAATAAAGTACTACTGATCAAATATACCTATCAAGTACACATAAAGCTGTGGCTTTTGTACGGGGTGTAGGGAGGGTGTAACCCATCAAGATGAAGTTATCCAAATATATAAATATGCAAAAATCCACACACAGTTTCATACCAAAGAATGCAACAAACATGAGAAATAGCACATTCTGTTATCAAAGACATACACCCAAAACATACAACATATTACACTGCAAGTAAGGATATCAGTGCCTCTCAAATCATATTTAGTTCTGTGCCTGTATTAATATTTCCTCAAAGCTCAAGTGCAGCAAGAAAGTTATAAAATGAATCCACAAGCAGAACACCGCAATCTGCTCAGACAGCCTGGAGCTCATGTGCTCCAGCAGGCAAGAATGAGAAGATACCACTAACTTGCCTAATGTCTCACTGCTCAAACTAAAAGAGTGCCAACAGGGAAAACAAAAAGTATTACTGGCTTCCTGCTCTGTAGTCCCAGTGGTTCAATAGAACACTCCAAAAATACTGGGCACAGAGGTAGCTGACTTCCTGCTTTTGCACGTCTGCTGCAACAGTGTCATACTCTTCGCATTATTTGCATTGAATAATTTTCTTAGGCAACACAGTTTTAGCTTCTGTGGCACATGGTTATGTTAGTTTAAGTTAAGTTTAGCTTAAGTGGCACATTACATCATGAACAGGCTCCGAGTTTACACTCTTCTATTTCATTTCGAAGAAGACAGTCTCTGCCAGTTACAAAAGACAGGTTGTGCTTCTCTGGTAACCCAAGACATTCTCCTATTCAATGCTTTGCAAATTATGAAGAGTCACAGACAGACATACCACTTCTAGTAGGAAGAACAGCTATTACTTCTTTTAAAAGGAGGCATGATCTGACTTGTCACAGAAGTAGCAAATTACAGACCCATCATGCAAACAAGGTGTGCATTTGTTGGGAGCAGAGAGGTATCACAGGATGAGATGCAGATGCATTATTGATATTTCTTTCAACTTTATCACAAATATTTCTAGTACAACAGAAACACATAAAACCAAAAAAAAACCCCAAACCACACCAAACAGGAAAAAAATGAAGATTTAAACAGGAGATACAATATTACACAAAGTATATCATATGCCAGAATTTTCTCCCACGACAGACTGATAAAAACTGCACAGAAATCCCAGAACAAAGCATCCTATTGCAAGAGGCAGTGATTTTCTTGAACTTAGCTAGAGTATTCCCGAGTTATCTTTACCACCCTTTTGCCCTACTTTTCTCAAAATTAAAGACACACAGGACCCACGTGACTCACTGACTTAGATGGTGTGTTTATCAGTTTGCAAGGTGATCAAGACAAAGTTATCCTCTTCCCATCCTCTGGGCCATGGGCACTACTGATTTACAACTGATTGAAATACTCTGCTTTAACTCATGCAGGCTGACATTTCCTCTTTGCATTAGGAAGACTTACAGCTTTTTAAGATCAGCCCTTCATGATGGTCATCGGGACTTCTCACAGGACTTCAGCCAGTTGAAATTAAGAGGAGCACAATAACAGCACCAGTTCTGGTCGTTATATCAAACCCACAAAGGGCAGAGTGCAGTGTTGTTAGGTTGCCAGCTGGCACCGTGCCCCATGTCTTTGAAGCTTCTGTGCAAGCCACTTGAATCTTCTTTAAGTCTTGCCTAAAAAGCTGGAAAGTGGAAAGCCAGTGCAAATAAATACCACTTAGCATTTGAATTTACTGGCCTTATCTGAAGGCTCCTGTGTAATCAACACTGCTGCTTCAGTGTCTGCTCAACAGCTTGCACCACAACAGAACCAAGAAGGTGATACAGGAAGAGCCTAGAGATACTTCAGACCTCTCTCATTATAGACCTCTATTTGCAAACTGCAATTTTTACCAGTTCAGATCTTTCTCCAGCTGGAATTGCCATGTAGCCTGATAGCAGTGGAAGAAGCAATGTCAGCAAGTCTGTCTGAAGGACAGAAATCACTTATGATCTAGGTTTCTGTAAGCGTCATTCCTTCCATTTACTTTTTTTTTTCCGGACTGCCAAGGGTGTGACTGACAAGCTTGTGAAAAAACAGCACAGGAGCAGAGGACAACTCTCCAGGCAGAAGGCATGCAAAGGCTCCTCCAAGTGCCTGGTTCTGTGGGATGAATCTTGCATGGAGGATTCCATAAGAAAGAACTCAACTCAGAGTTCTCCAAATCCAGATGTTGCAGCACACTAGCGCACTCCTTGACAGTACAGCAGTGGGTCAAGGAAGTAGATCTTAAGGTTCAAAACTTCACGAACTACGAACTTTGTGCAAGAGGTACATCCTCTTGCAGGGAAAGATGCATGGGAGGGAGCAGAGCTTCTACAGAGGTTCCAGATCAAGAGGCCAGCCCCAAACTTGAAGAGGAAGGCCCATGGGGCACAGAGGGAGCCCTTGGCTGGCTGCAGAACCCACTGCCAGTGCTCATCGTTTAGATGTAGAGAGCAAAGGCAGAGCACGCAGCGTACAGAAACGGTCCCCAGGGAAGCACACAAGGCAGCTTTCTTTCACAGAGCAGAGGGCATGCACGGGCTGCTGAAAGCAGAGCTTGCTGATAATTGCTGGAAGGCATGCTCTCTGCAGAGGTAGCCTGTGACTGGTGAAGAGTAACATGCTAAAAGGAACACTTCGTAAGTCTGTCATTTGAAATATTAAAGTACAAACAAAGTTACCACTTTAAAGTGGTAACAACCACCTCCTCCCATCACTTAGTAATTTGTCAACATAGCTTCCAAGATGAAAAAAATAAATCACAGATTAGGAGAGAGGATGATATATTATGCAGCTAAAAAACAAACCTAACAAAAAAAAAAAAAAAGTCCATCATTCCCCCTAGTTGCTTCTGTAAACCAAACTTTAATCTGAAATGTGATTTTTGCATTAGTCGTAATTAAACACTTCCTGAAGACTGATGGTATGTGGATTCCCTACACACACTTCCCCCCCCCGATATATATTGACATTCATGTAAGTTTGCCAGATCCCCAACTGGCATAAAAATAATCCTTGACTGCAGTGTAGTCATTGTTA
This sequence comes from Actenoides lindsayi, assembly GCA_025331215.1. Lineage (NCBI taxonomy): Eukaryota > Metazoa > Chordata > Aves > Coraciiformes > Alcedinidae > Actenoides > Actenoides lindsayi. Next base: position 63,300 of record WTSP01020076.1, read on the forward strand.
CACCATACTGAGTTACACAAAATAAGGGTTAGACTCGTCACACCCATTAAAAAGCTAAAGCTTTGCCTGTGACTCGATCTTCTTGGCAATATAACCTCAATGCTTGCTTAGTCATAGAATTAAAAGCTGTATGTACACATGCATGAACTGGCTAATGTAACAACTGAAAAATATGTTGTTTTACTGAAACATTATGGGTGTAACTTTGAAGGCAGACATTACACAATGTTGTGTCTCAGCTCCATGAACGCGATACATTTTATTTTCTTATGGTATGAAGGCAACAAACACTTTATTGATAAAAAGTGTTTAACCCATTTTGATGGAGTGTCCTCAATGTTTTCTCACATGAAACATACCAAATGAGATAAACTACAGACAGTTTAATACAGCCAAGCTTGCATCCCTGTAACAGAGTCAAGCTGTAACTCCTATAGGAACCATGCTCAGAACAGGTTTAATGCAAGATCTTAAATGCACAAGCCTTCAACGTATCCTGAAAGCTATAGTATTTTAGATTCTTGTAGGCTTGCACAGCACCCTTCCAGTTACTGCACGTGTACTGGCACACCACCTTGCTTCCCAGAGTTCCCCAGCTCCCATTCCCATATTGCCTTCCCTCTCAAAATGCACACCGTTTATTCAAGCTTGACCAAACAGATTTTAAATCTCCAATGTAACGCCCCCAAAATGTAAAACACAATTTAAATTTTCTTCTCCATGTGAAGATAAGTCAGCATATGTATTCTTGAAACAAAAGGTTTTCATTGCTGCTGCCTTCCCTAGTACAGTCCAGAGCTGGAGGGATGGAGGAATACAGAAACAAATTTTGTTCATGTCTTTAGCCACTGTTCCTTTTGAACTACCTCCATTCTGAAAATTAAAAGCAACCCTCCCTTCAGAAAAAAAGAGCTGCACACTTCAACCATTTCATTTCATGTCTTTTTACTGTCTTTTATTCCTACACAATCTGCCTACAAAACAGCTTCTTCTCTCCAAGTTACACAGCGTGTGGAACAAAGCCAGCCTCACAAGTACAAGGGGTTTAACACACATACAGCTCTGCAGTAGTCGGTGTTTTGAAATGCTCTTTTCAAACCCTTTGGGAAAATTAATTATTTAGCAGCCACGTGTCAGAGATATTTGTCTCACATTTGAAGGCTCCTCTTATCCTTCTTCCCCAAGGAATTTAGCAATACTCCTACGTTTCAACAAACCAGCAATTCCTCTTGGCAACAGGACCAGTCAGTGCAGATAACAATCAAGCAGGCATTTCCTCCTGCTCCTCTGTCCACCGCGACTGCCCCCAAAGGCCAGCACATGACTCCTTGCTGAAGACCTAATGATGCACCAAAGGGAGCAGAAAGAATGACCTTTCAACTGTAATACCAGAATTCAGTAAAAGTGCTCTTCCAGACAGACCAGTTGGTCCCGCAGGTTTCTTCTACCAACATTTCTTTTTCGTATCTCAAGAAAGACGTCTTATATGAGCAGTGCCTGTTGCAGGTGGATACTTTTATATGTCAGCAGACAACTTCCTATTCCTTTTTTGGTCTTCCCTGTTTAAAAATGCCATCATGATTACAGGACTTTCCTACAGCAATGAATCAATGACACAAGTTGGAAATAAAGGAGAAACTCCAGTATCCTGACTCTTTGTACAAAGATCAGAAGCAGCATTATCATTCCCACACCATTTGGGACAAAATACTCAACAGTATGTTCAAGTTTCTCACATTGTTGACATGAATCACCTTTGAAAAGCAACCCTGAAGATTACTACAGCACTCCAATATCCTACATAACACAGGAAGAACCTAGCATACCACTGCTCTTAATAGCAGTCCAATTCACATCTTTCCAATATAGAAAAAGAACTTTTCAAGAATATACATGCCACATACATCAAGTAGCAGCACATATCAGGTCCTGTATTTCCTATTAACTTTAAGTCACTAAGTCCAGTAAAATTTGCATTCAATTTCTGAAAATATAACCCAATCTGGACAATGACAGCACTTTTTCTGAATACTCCGAGGCTAACATCCCCCCTCTGTGTCTTTTACCTTTGTATAAAGAATAGCATGACAGAAGTCTATCACACGGGCCCTACAGATAAATGATTTGAGCTTGAAGGAAGTAACAGATTCTTTAGTTCTCTACAGCTAGCTTGCCAATAGACAGTCCTCAGCAAACCTGCACTTCTTTAGATCTAGAGACACCATATGAGCTAGGGGAAGAGTCTGGAAAAATGTCAGAGAACGGTACAAGTGAGTTTTCTTTGAGAAAAAAATATTAAAAATGCACTAAAAGACTCTCCAGAGCAATTTAGGGTGGTACAGGAAAAGAGTTCCTTTACAGCAGCAAAGTTATATTAATAAGAGCCCCTGTCAAAAGCCTCACAGCTGCACATCTCCCACGCTTTCCCTAAAAGCAAGGGTAAGCTTCTTTAGAAGTGACAGGGAGAAACTAAGTCTGTACAATCAATCATTCTCTATATTTCCTTACCTAACACAGGCAGCAGATACATTCATTCATCAAAATCTTTCATTAGCAGTACATACTGATTCCTAGATTTTTATTTTTTTTTACATAAGTGCCAATGAGCAGTAAGAAATTTATGTGCAGTGAAAAACCCCCTCATGTATTAGGAAGCTCCCTTGTTTTTTGAACTTCCAAAGAAAACTCCCCCCTTGAAGATTCAATTTAGAAACACAGCTAAGTGAAATGAATTAAAATCAGACTGAAGTATACTTCCTGCTTCTTTAACACCATGAGACAGACCAATTCAATTTGTATGAGTACAGAAAAAGCACACAGATGTAAAGTACTACTAAAAGTAGGCTAACAGAAGAGCAAAACAATCTACCCACAACAAATTGCACTGCAATCTCTTTGTGGTTCCTTATTTAGTTTTGAACACTACTTCAGCAAATACCAAAATGGGTCTGGCAAAAAGGTAACTGCATCCCCAAAACCAAGTAGATGAAAGAATTGGTTTACACACATTTCCACTTGGCTTCTTATCGAGAGTTAAAGGATTCCTACTTTTGAACACAGTGTTGGAAGAGATGTGTTTTAAGCACAGGCTACACCAAGATGGATATAAAGGAAATACAGCGACACATGGATAGATTGCCCAACAAGACTCTGCTACCTTGCAACAGTCTCCAAAGTGAGAAAACATCATAATCCTCATGTAACAAACCTTAACCTGAAGGCTGCAAACAAGTCACAGGAAATAACCATCTAGTCACAGAGGAGTACTAAGTACTCAGACGCTCTTTCATCTTCAGTTATCACACTGAAAAACCTCAAGCGGTATTTCCTTTCAGCAAGTACTTCCTGCCAGTTCGGACATTCTTCTGTAAAAAGTCAGTCAGACACCAGATACTTTCACTGAACCAGCTGCTGAAATCCTTGCTGCACAGCAGGCTGAAAACCCTATTCCACAACAACTTGCTGCTACGTGAGTTTCATGATTCTGGGAGAGGAAGAATCACCTAGGTAGATGTTTTCAGTGGTGCACGTTACTCGAAACGGAACAGTGGGGTAGATGATGTTGCCAAACCACTAGCAAATGAGAAAAGACACACTACGCCTCACTTGGATGTTTTATCAGTAGATTTATTCCCTGACCAAATGTAGGAGAATAAAAAATTCCCCCAGTAGTTCTGCCTATGGAGATAGTGCTCTTCCCCAGACACAGAGCTGGATTCCTGCTAGTTTGTATCTGCTTGTAACAGGTGATGGTGGTCCTTGAGCTGCTCTCTGCATCTTTGCAGGAAGGTTAGCTAGAATTAAAAGGCTGTCCTTGGGATTTAGTACCATTTCAGCAATTAAAATGGGGCCTACAGATAAAATAGGGTTTCTACAAACATGCAATATCTCTTTAGAAGGATTTGATCCTCTGATTGTGATAAGTCACCCTTAATGAATAAACATTAATGTCAAATATTATCAACATTATTGTCTTCATATTCTGTGCTGTGACTTGGGTCATTAGGTGTCATATTCCCGAGTTACATCATGTCAGATGAAGTTCTTTCATAGAAACACCTCAGATTTACCCCAGTTCAGGAATCTAGCTTGCTGGCCAGTTCTAATGCTTAACAACGGGTGCTAGAAACTTTGTGACGTGAGATGTCAGACACCAAACAAAACGTGGTTCACTTTCTATTGCTTCCCTGCCACCCCTCTCTCCAGTCTGCAGGCTTCACTATCACCCTTCTTCAGATCAGGAATCTAAGGGGGAAAGGCTCTAGTAACAGTAATATAGTATCAGTTGCAGTGAAGATGCTTTTTCCATCGAAGTTCAGACTAACTGCCTCTCTAGCTCTTCAACAGCCTCAGACAGAAAGCGTAAGTATCAAAAGGTTTTTTCACATCCATTTTCCCAGAAAGCAGTCCCTTTCTCCTAAACTAAGAGCTGGTCATAACAGATCATATCCCTTTTAGATTGAATTAAGAACTCTATGAGAGGTCATGCACACGTGTCAGTCAATCATACCTTCATGAACAGCATTATGCTCACACAGCATTCCTGCACTCAGTATACAGTCTTGGTTGATGCACTAAAGCTCAGTGTCAATGATGACTGGATAACAATGCCTGCAAGTGGCACAGAATGAGAGGGACTAAGCGTTATTAGTTGATACAGCAAGTTAATGGTAGTAGGGAAAATACAGTGGCATTTGCCAGGCACTGCAGAGGACTTACTCATAGCGATGAATATAATTCTGCTAACACAATCTGGAGAAAGGGGAGTTCAAGCTGTGATGGATGCAGAGAACAAACACATTATCAGCAAAATTATGGAGAACTGCTGCAGTGACTGGCTTCTTCAGCCTATGCAAATTAGAGAAGTTCAAGGTTTGGTCTCAGTGGGGAACTGTAGAGAAAACTAGTGGCATTGCCACAAGTAAGTAACAGGTTTAAAAGGGCATTAGGAAGCAGACTGGAGGAAGGTGTTCATGAATTAAAGTAGATGATTTCTACTCTAACAAAATATATACATTGCCAAAACAAAGGAAACCAGTACTTTTTGAGGGCAAAACTCATTTTAGGGTGATAAGAGATCTACCTGGACCCTTTGTAAGGCTTCAAAAGGAAAATCAACCGTAAGAGCAAATACTATCTACCAGAAGGAAACCGTGTATGCTTCTATGTGCTGATGCACACGCAAGTTTGCAGGACAGTAATTCAGACAACTCCACAGTAGGATACTGGAGCTCATTCCATTATATGACAAGAGGATACTCAGAAAAAAAAAAAAAATAAATTTCAAAAACACATCTACAAACAAAAATGGTGTGATCTTCCTGCTACCTCTGACCAGTTTTACAAATAGCATTATACAGTCTATCACTTGAAGAGTCAAGAGGTTCATATTTCAGTATTAGGGCGTACATCCCTACATTTATTTTCTGCCCCTGCCGTCCCCAGAAGATGACTCAGACCCCAAAGTGAAGCAAGCAAGAGCTGGAAAACACACCCATACAGACCACATTAGAGCCACAAAGATGATTAAGGGAGTGGGGCATCTCCCTTATGAGGAAAGGCTGAGGGAGCTGGGTCTCTTTAGCTTGGAGGAGACTGAGGGGTGACCTCATTAATGTTTATAAAAATGTAAAGGGCGAGTGTCAGAAGGCTGGAGCTAGGCTCTTCTGTTATGTCCAATGATAGGACAAGGGACAGTGGGTGTAAGCTGGAGCAGAAGAGGTTCCACAGAAACCTAAGGAAAAACTGACAGAGCTCTGGAACAGGCTGCCCAGAGGGGTTGCGGAGTCTCCTTTTCTAGAGACATTTAAAACCCGCCTGGACATGTTCCTATGTGACCTGCTCTAGGTGGTCCTGCTCTGGCAAGGGGGATACACCAGGTGATCTTTTGAGGTCCCTTCCAATCCTTAATATTCTGTGATTCTGTAACTGCAGCATGCTTTACAGCTTGAAAGATTTAATCTACTCATCTCTCAGCATTGTTTTATGAAAAAATACTGATACATTTTGTTTACCAACAGACATGTTTTCAGGAAAGGTACAATCCAGAGAGCTCTTTGCAAGACTGCTGACTACTACTAATGTTTTGAGCAAACAATAACAAAACTCTGAAGTCATAAAATTTAGATACATAGATTGTTCAAAACTGGAGCACAGTTTCACCCCACATTAATGGAATTATTTATTTAACACTAAAGGGCAATGTAGCTGTAGAAGCTAATAATATACTGCTATAGAGTTCATAACTTGTCATTTGTTATTTTGAAATCAGAGGAATACCTCTTGTTGCCGTTACTTCCATGGCTTCAGTACATCAGATACTAATTTCTCAGATCCTATTGTCCCAGTTAGCAACAAAAGATTAGGTCACTCCTGTCACTTTGCTCATTTTTACACTAGATCTTTTTTTTATGATGCTGTGCTAAGTATGTTACTACATACAAATAAGTATGTTACTTGCAAGGAAGGGAAGACAAAGCAAATTAGAAAATTAAACAATACCATATGATGACATAAACAGTCTGCTCCAAGCATATTTTCTATTTAATAAAATCTGTCACACACAATATACTCCTACCAGTTTAATTTCTGAGAGTAAAAGAATCCAAAGATTAAATGTCATTCTTCATTCTAACAAAAGTAGATTTTAGAGAAAGCTAATCATCTACCTTATTGCACACAGCTGAATGATCAACACTGACAACTGGAACTTCTCCTAGTCTCTAAACCCCTATTTCAGCTTTGGAGGGAACACGGGAGGAAACCTAAGAGTACATTACAGAAAACAGGTATGGCAATGGTTTGTCTAGAGATACCCAAAGTAGCTTGAGTGCTGAGAATAAAACTGCCACAGTAGCGTGGAGCTCAATGCAGGTTGCAACAAAACACCTTACCACCCAAGCAGGTACTTGGGCACCTGCCTACCCAGATCTCCATGCTACCATAACTATCCTGCCCTCAGTAGCAGAGTTTATCTACACTAAAACTAACATGGACAGTTCCTTAGAATGCTCTACTTATACAGTTGTCCTCATGGTGTGGGTTGAGAGCAAACAAGAATGCTAAAGTGATGGCTCTACAAAGGTTCAAATCAACATTTTCTTTCTGCATGACTCAAATCAAGTTTCAACAAGGCCAAGTGCCAGGTCCTGCACTTGGGCCGCAGCAACCCCATGCAACGTTACAGGCTTGGGGAAGCGTGGTGGGGAAGCGTGGTTGGAAAGCTGTCTCGCGGAGAGGGATCTGGGGGTTCTAATTGACAATCAGTTCAACATGAGCCAGAAGTGTGCCCAGGTGGCAAAGAAGGCCAATGGCATCCTGGCCTGTATTAGAAATAGTGTGACCAGCAGAAGTAGGGAG
>WTSP01020076.1:70758-85940 GCA_025331215.1 Actenoides lindsayi
GGGAGACCTTATCACTCTCTACAACTACCTGAAAGGACATTGTAGAGAGGCTGGTGCTGGTCTCTTCTCTCAGGTAACTAGTGACAGAACCAGAGGGAGTGGCCTAAAGCTGAAACAAGGTAGGTTTAGATGAGACACTAGGAAAAAATCCTTCATGGAAAGAGAGGTGAGATATTGGAATGGGCTGCCCAGGGAGGTGGTTGAGTCGCCATCCCTGGGTGTGTTTAAGCATCGCTTAGATGTGGTGTTGGGGGATATGGTCCAGGGGTGAACCTGTAGAGTAGGGCTAATGGACACGATGATCCCAAGGGTCTTTTCCAACCTAAATGATTCTGTGATTCTGTGAAATCTAGCCTCCGGTTTTCCCTCAGTATTAGTTGTAATCTTCTCATAGTCATTACCGAAGTTTCATATGGACGTGGTGTGTGGAATCAAGACAACAAAGGTTTATATGGACAAGTAGCCCTTGAGAAAAAGTCATTTTGCACACATCACTCAAAACATTGCAAACTGGCTAAGAAAGCAATCGTAAGTGCCCTATAAAAGCTCTTTGATACATCTACATTGACAAGCATACCTCAGTTATGCCTATACTATATTAAGGACACCATGGCATACTTTGAACAACAGCAGACTGCTTCCTCTGCAATGTAAGATGGTGCTAGACAGACGTGAAGGAAGAAGAAAGTCCTGCCTCTTCAGGGCCCTCTTGCTTCCCAACCGTTCCCACCTACTCAATTTCCCTAGAGGAGAGAATTCTCCTCTCTGTCCTAGCATGACCTTGATACAAACAACAAGCAAAATGTCCAAGGGCTCCTCTGAACTCTAGGTGGACAGTGGATTGCATATAGGGAAATTAAATAATCTTGAGGATTAACATGGCCATGATACTACCACAGAGCCTGATCTGGATGCCCAGCTCTCACATTATGAAGTCTATAGTTGTACATGGAAGGAATTGGCTTTACTGTCTTGTAACAGCCAGGCAAGATGATAAACTCAAAGCAGTTCTCGATTTCCTCTGGTTTTGTTTCTAGAAAGCTCAGTCATAAGAATCATTTTCCATCTTGGTTTTCCTGCAGTCAATGAGCAGGCATGGGGGTGCCTCTTTCGATGCAAAGAAGGGCCCTCCCCTCAGAGGGATTTACAAACTGTAGCCCACATAATGTAACTTTACCCAGAGGTGTAATAATACCCCTTTCATAGCATAAGAATAGGTATTAGTACTACTATAATTTATTTATGAAGGCAAATTAGAAGCTAAGTCAACTGCTTTGAAAGCCCTTATGCACCTGTCAACAAGACTGTGTTGTTGTTGGCAGATCTTTTGTGTATGCAAAGTTCACCTCGTGCAGGGGTACAGCAGGAGGCCAGTTTGCCACTCTCTCTGGGAGCACAAGGTGGATCTCAGCGCATAGAGAAGCTAATTTTCTCCCAACATAGCAGCAGCAAGAAGACAAGTTATCAACTACTGTCTCACTCACGGGCAAATACCTTCCTGAGTAAATACACCCAGCATCACTAAAGAAGCCATTTGTCCTGTATGTGTATGTTCCGTTCTCATAGTCTTGGCATGTGTCAGAATTATGTCCCAAACAGCTTTGCTCACACCCAGGGTAGCACTGCACCAGCCTACCAAGCACAAACTGGTTCAGGAAGTACAAACCACTTCCCCAGCAAGCTACACAGCAATGTGCACACATGGCACTAATACTGAAGACAACCTGCTCGCTCTATGTCTTTGGCCAACTTTAAAAGCTAGTACAGAAAAGCCACGCATACCCTGGGTGGTGGTTTGCTGTCCTCAGGTAAGGGGCAGGAAGACTATGTTTTCCCACCTCTTCCAATTCAGGCACAAGCAGCATTCATGAGAATCATGGTGTATTCTATGCCAAGTGCTTCCTTCCTTGGCATACACCTTGACTCTCAGTCTTTTGGAAAAAGAGACTGAGGACAAGATGTCCCTAAATTATATAAAAATAAAAAAGAAGCTTGATTGCTTGCCCAACCTTTGTACTAATGCCATCTTCCAAGCACACTTATTTTTCAAATTATTATTGTTACCACCTTGTTGAGGTTTGCAGCCTTCAGTTCCCTCTGAGGTGCAGTCTGTGGAGTTCAGTACTGGCGAGAGTTTATAAGAGTTGTCACTTTACAAAAGGGAGATTAACAGGCAGTTGAACCAGTCAGCAAATATACGGCTGGAGCCAGAAAATATTTTGTTGAGAGATAGAAGCCCAAAGGCTTTGGGCTTTTTGTTTGTTTTATTGGGTTGGTTATTTGTTTTGTTTCTTTAAACTTAAAACACAACTGAGAGTGTGTAATCCTTACTAGACTTTTTGCTCATTTCAAGACCAACACATAAAAAAGGCAGTTCTTTTCAGGTTGAATGTCCACTGTCTCCAACTAACACCCCTCACTCAGTAAAGGTTGACACATACAGAGGAAGGACTAGAACTAACTATTACCATGTGGGTATTTGCCAAATGTGATAATGGGATCAAACAAGAAGTGTTTATTCATAGTAAAACATGAAAAGTATCTTGGGAGATATAAAAGCAACCCAAACTGCAATCTGGTGAATGGCTAATAAATGCTTTGGGAGCAGGAGACCTGAGCTGAACAAGGCTTCCAATCTGCAATTAAGGAACATTTACCCAATTCAAATTTCATAAGAAGCCATCACAGGAAAATTGGCAGTTTATCAGAACCAGTATTTTTACATTTGCAACACTGTCATTAGAAAGTTCTCCCCGATGGTAATATATAATGAAGCAGGTCAGTAGAGAAGCTAAACTCAACCTGTCTGACCAACCCAGCACTCACAATTGGTTTGAAGAAAGACAACAACTTCCCAACATCAATTATTGAAGGTAACTTGGTGTGTGCTATTATACCTGCTCTGTCTCATTAAAAGCAAGTTGTTGTTCTCGTTAATCTTCCCCACTGTAAATTCAAATTGGAAATCAAGTTCCTACCTCTTCTCTAACTTGCATCAGCGAAGAGAAGTTTGAAGTCTATGGCTTTAGCCTGCTGGGTTGTCAGTACATACGGTGAGAAGCTGCAGCACTACTGACATACTCACAGTAGAGAAGTAGCAGCTCTCACAGTTATGTGTCCTCAACTACCAAACCATGGTTACTGCATACTGCCATTTTATGGTATGATGCTGGTGAAAGTGCTTAAGGACGTGGTTTAGTGGTTGCTTTGACAGCATTAGGTTTACGGTTAGACTGGGTGATGATTGTAAGGGTCTTTTCCAACTTGATTCTGTGAGTAATTTTACTTGAGCTAATCTGCTTGATTCATGTGAATAGATAAGCACACCCAACTCAAGCTGAACTACTGAAGTGAGGACAAGTCATTAATCACAGTAGCAGTTTAGTTTCCTATATGCAGTATGACAGCAGACATTGAATGTGAAGTGAGAATATTCTGTTCTTATATTAGAAATGAGAAAAAAAGAAAAGAGGTAGAAGAAAACTCCACCACTACTTGAAATACAAAAAAAAATTTCCCAAAGAGCATAGTGTCAAATATGAAACGTTCTCCCCCGATTTTACGGAATCATTTATCTCTATCTTTGACATCAAACGGAAACTGACTGAACTTGCAAGATCTAAAGAAGCTGCTGCTTTCATTCCATTGTTAAGTTAAACCATTTGTACTCTTTCACTCTTTGGTTGACTTTGTGACTCAGACTGTACCGACACTCAAAGCAACTTGGTGCTTGCAGTCATTGCAAACCACATGCCTGTTTACATTCTCCACGGCAATGAACGTTCTTCATTGTCTCAAACTGTAGGCTGTTTCCATGACTTTCAGACACATACAAACCTAACTTATTTATTAGTCAGCACACCAATGGCCCCCAAAAGTCATTATCTTACACATACACTACTACAAAAACACTTCTGTTTTGATTAATTGGTCTACTGCATTCTCCAGATCTTCCAAATACTTTTTTTAATAAGCTATCATTTTCTCCTTTTCAGATATCACTCAGATATGGGTGACTCATGCAAAATGCTAGCTTGCTCTGTTTTAAAGCTGAATTAACTGTCATTAAGTTTGTTTTGAGCATTGACAGGACAAAAATCTCATAACACAACCTTTCCTGCTGGCGTCAACACCTAAGACTAGATCAGCAACCCTGAGCACAAAGCCATCTGCCCAACCACGAAGAAGCATGCGGTGTCACTCGCTCTTACGCAGCAACCAGCTCCCAGAATAGCTGAGCCTAGATCAAAGGCAGCTGAAGTATTCAGTCTGGAGACTCTAGAGTAGCTGATGTCTCTGCACTAAACAGACAAAATTAAGAATGAGGCAGAAGGCATTGCATGAAAAATAACAACACCACACCTATGTATACCCATATACAGCTGTACAGTATCTTCTACTTTCCATGGCTTCAAACATATACTATGCTACCAGGCAAAAGATAAAAACCTGGCCATGTTCATGGTTCATACATAGAAACTAATAGTACTTGCAAACTCACTACTTCAGGGACATACACATGGACAGCAAAAATAAGTTTTTTCATTTGGAACATCCTCTCTTTATTACAGAAATTTATCCCCAGTTTATTTGGCCATATACATGCTGATGCAGCTTTGAAATTTAAGTCAAAAGTATGTTTAAAAAAAATGCTTTGAGTAGTCTCACATCAGAGTCACTGATGAAAGACAAATAATCCCTAGTGGCCTCCAATTTAAAGCATGTGGCAGATTTCTTCCTCAAGCAGTTTGGTATGAATACTCACAATGCTTTCCCTTTTCAGGTTTCTCATGGCAGAACAGATGACCTGAAGGAAACCATTTTACTGCATTTCTGCGACATAATTCTTGAACACTGTGTTGGAGGTCTCTTTTCCCCAGTATGAAACCACCCATAACTCACTTGGCATTGACAGTGACATCACACTTGCATAATCTTTAGATAGCCTCAAAAGGTACACACTGTGCAGCAATTTCATTTTAAGAAAGTACTTTTGAGTTTCAGAAAGGCCCAGGGAGATCTCTCTGGAAGGTGGACACATTTAATAGCACATTACCCTATTTTTTTTTTTTTAACAACTTCCATGCAGAATGCTCTCCACTGTAAATTGAGAGCAATTATGTGGAAGTCAGAAGTTGCACTGCAATAAACTAGTGCTGAAACTGTAGTCATAGCTGTTTAAAAACAATATATAAGCAGACTGATAATATCAAGAAAATTACACGTGCTCAGATAATCCACTGTTGACAGGTGGTGATTCCACCCATCTCCTACTAACAAAGAAATGAATAGATGCAGATTTCATTCATTCCACTGTAATTACCTGTTTAGCCAAGCGTTGGCAAATTACCATGTCTCCCAGCAGTTACAAAGGTCTGGTCTTCCTACAAGTAATATCCTGAGCTTATGCTCCCATTTCCCCCAGAAGATAAAAGTGCAGCCCCTGCTTCTTTTAATACATTATAACTATATGCATACACTCAATACACACTGATGCAGTTTAAGGTCTGAAATGACTATTCAAAGAAACAACAGTTTACAACTGGCTTAAGAAAGAAGCACATAGAATCTAAGATTTTTATTTTTTTTCCTTTTTTACTGTTAATTCTCAGCCCTGAATATATTTGCAGATGAAACACTTCAAGTTCATAAACATAGTCATGCATGATGAAAAGATTGAAAGCGTTATTGGAAGTGACTTGTTAACACTGTAAGCCTACAGATAATGCATCTCAGCAAGTTCAGCTATTATTTGGTCAATATTTCTCATTTGGCTTAATGGAACATGATGGATAAGCCAAATGAGAGACAGTCTTTCCTCAACATCCTGAGTCAAGCAAGTATCCCAATACGAAAGAGCAAAACACTTCAGCAGGACAGGACATTTCAACAAAGCATACACTTACCTCTTCACACAAATGCGAGTGCTGTAGGAAGCAGTAATGACCTTTATACAGGTCACTTTGAAATCTGTTTCAGAACTTTTCTACCAATTCTCAAGACAAAATATGAAAATATTTTAAAAAACAAAATTAAATCTTACGGCTTGAAATGCAGTAAGCCAGCCTGCAGTTGATCCTCCTGAATAGCTGCTTGTTGATTGGCCACAGTATAAGCGTAAAGAGTTGAATGAAGTTAATGATCAGTCCCGATACTATAAATATGTAGCAGATCAGAAGGTGGCAAATGAATTGAGACTTCAGAAAGCCAATGATGTCCATGATTCGCTGAGAAAGTAAGACAGTACCTTCAGATACAAAATGCAGAAGACGACCTGCAAAACCAAACAGTATCAGCAGTTACAAGAGTGCATTTATATTTATAAACAGACTACTAATACAGACTTCACATTTTACATTTAAATACACTAAATACACTAAAATCAAAGGTAATTCTAATGTAGAAAAAGGCCTGGTGACAATATTTGCAAAAGTAAGCATGGAAAGAGAACACAATTCTGATTCAATTCGTATTTGGCTTTGAACAAATTTTCACATTTCAGTCCTAATTCTGCAAAAACAATGAGCATATGACTCCACTCCATGGGCTACATTACTCCTCTATCAGGTCTTTATTGATAAAATATGAGCAAAATAATCCACTTATATTTTGATTTAAATTGTCTGTACTTCATAAAGACATATATTGTGGCCTCTGCTATCTTCAAGAGCAGCTCCAAAGTAAACACAAGCTTTAGGGCTTTATGTTAGAAGTTGTGTTTCCATTACAGGCTACTCCAGCCATGCCCCTCAACAAAGATGTAATAGCAGCCCCTTAATTCTAGTTTTATTGGCTTGTTCCCTTGTCACATTCAAATACCAGCTGATTTTGGCAAGAGAATAAAAGCTTGGCTATGCACAATACACTCAATTTGTTCAATTATTCCTTGACATTGCAATTCTGTCAGTTATACTCCATAAATCCAGAAAGGAAACATCAATAACAGTACTAATCCATGACCCAGCAGCATTTCCAGAAAGTAATCAACTCTCAGGTTACTTAAGAAATGTTCGTATAATTTTGGAAAGGACCAGTCCAACCTTGGCAGGTACACATTCACAGGAAATATTCAGGCCTACCAAACAGCACTTGACCTCCACCCACCATTGCTACCACCAACACTAGTGTCATTTCTTAGGCGAAAAAAGAATTATGAAGACTTGATCTCTCAGTAAACAACAACCCAGTATTTTGAATACAGTTAAGCAGGGGGCGCTGCCATCCTGTTCCATTCCTGCACTGTTTCTCCCTCAGAGGCGTAGGAGAGAATTGCCCAGGCAGGAAGCCCCGAGACAGTATTTCTGAATGTGCCAGTCATAGGTAATAACAAAACAGCACCTGTCAGCATCCCAGGGAATTAACTGATGAAAAAAATCTTTATGTCTATCCTTTTAGTTTACATGAGACCCCATTATGTGAGGCACTGAGTCTAGATCAGGGTCCTGAAACATTTGTTTTACTGCCCTTGCTGACTATGCTGACCACAGGAAAGAGCACATGCAAGAATTGCTGCAAAGCGATAGGAAGTTATTTAGCCAGGTTTTCCACCACAAGGAAGATTTAAAAAAAGAAAAAAAAAAAAAAAAAGGAGCATCTGTATTGTTATAAAGAATTTATAGCAGTCCAAAGCCTATTAGCAGACAACATGTGCCCCTTGTGTATCACAGACTTTGTTCCCTTTATCTTGGTGTACTATTCAGCGCCAAGGCAGACAGCATCTGTAGCTCAGAATGGCAGAACAGGCCTCTGTCCGTTGTAGACACTACTGTCATGATGCTTGTGAAGAGCTTTTCCAGCTTTAACCAACCTTTCTATTAAAGATACATTTCTGAGGGTGGCAGACAATTTATTAGCATGTGCTTTGACCAAAGCCTTTGTTTTTGTAGAAGGCTAAGGAGAATGAGAAACATTGTGTAGTAGGAACCATTGCAATGATTCGTGCCCCAGACCCTCCATCACACACTCTGAAGATGAAAAAAAACCAACAAACAAACAAAAAAACCGCAAGATGTTTTCAGTAGGCGTACAGTGAAAGACACAAGATTTCACTTCCCTAATTCAGACTCCTGTACTTCATCAAGTAGTGTGATTAGGTCACTTCTTCAAAATAGTCAGAGTGGAAGCAACCAGTGACTTCCACGTGGATGGTTTAAAAGACTGTGCAGTGCCTGAAACCCTGATGACTGGGTTTATCCTACCATCCTTGACTAAAACTGATCAAAAGTTTTTTGTGCTAGCTGGCCTGTTTAATTCCATCCCACAGAATCACTGTAATCTAACGTAATTCCCAGAGATTAGTTAAGGGACTGGATAAAAAAAAAATAATAAAGAAATAATAATAATAAAAAAACCCCATAAAATAAGATTAAAGCACTCTCTACTTACAGCAGAGACGTGAAAATTCACTATTTGATATAATCAACAGAAATCTACTGTAGCAAGATGTTGATTGACAGAATATATGAAAAGGAATAATCCACCAGAACATAAGTCCACCAATTTGTGGTCTTTTTTTCACTGTAATAGTAGTCAAACTGTGCTAAAGTGTTGTTTATGTGAACCTTTACTTCATACCGGGTCTTTAAAACAAAACTTCACAGAATCAAAATAAACAAAGATGAGATGACCTTGATAAAACAAAATGACTGTCTTACAATTTTAGGAAGCCACAATGGAAAGGTTGAAAGTAATTTATTCCTCACTTCCATACCTCAGTCATCAGATATCCAGTCTGTAAAGCTTCTGAGATATGTCTTAAAGGCAAACTCAATCTACTTAAGCAGTACTACTGAAATGCATCTAACCTAACTTTCTTGTAAAAGGAACAAGGAATTAGAGCCACTGCTTAAATTTTGCTTTTGTAAAAAGCAGGGAGACTAGAGAGATTAATTTTCTCTTCTGATTAAATCCAAGCTGGTTTCCCTACAAATTTGCAACCAAAACACTGTATACAGAATGCTAGCTAAGTGATCTGCTTCTCAGGCATAAGCTCATTCTTCTAAGATTTCTTTAATATGATACTTTTTTGACTGTTTTCATTACCCAAACTCCAAGAAATGCCGTTTATTCGTGGTACAGGCAACAAAAAGGAAGTACAAATTTATATTCAAGAATCAATTCTAAGCTTATGAAAGAGGTCTAGAAACTGGCTTTGTAAGTCAAGGGAACTTGCTCTTTGTCTTACTAAAGTTCCTCATGGGCAACATTAATTTAACACCAGTTTAAGTGATAAAAGAATCAGGTCTTTAATTCTTAATCCATGATGCTGGTCTAATAAATTACACTGATTTCCTTATAGATGATGACTGAAAATTACAGCAATCTTTTGAAAACAAAAGGGCCAATCAATGTACTTTCTCAGAAGCTATTAAGATTGGAGAGCTGCCAAGAAGCTCTCTTCCATCAAACACCCCTTAAAATGAATTAGAAGAAAATAGCAAGACAAAGCATCAAAACCAGATAGGGACATTTTTTAGTAACAATTTTCCTTTGGATATAAAACAAAAGACTCAAACCTCAAATGTCTGTCTAGGGAGCAAGTCAACAAGCATTTATTCATGTGACTAAGAGATCATAGGATCAGGTTTAAAAGCAAACTCCATGACTATTCATTCTACCTCTTTTCCCTCCAAGTTTCATTCTTCAGCAAGACCCACTGTGTTTTCCAATTCAACTATTCTCAGCATTTCCTTCTGCTTAGAATAACTGACCGGGAGAACACACAATGATATGCAAGGTAAACATCGCTGTTACAGCAGTCTGCTGCCAATAAACAATGCTATTTCATACTTCAAAGTCTGTCAGGAGGTTTGAGACTACAACTAGTGATCTCATTAAGAACACAACTGCTTGCGCTTCTACAGAAAGCAAAAGAAAGAAGCAAAGAATTGTCACCCATTGTGTCCAAAGTTTATGTAGTAAAGAGAGTCCTTAGAGTGTGAAAATCAACATGATACTTTATCTGATAGCATCTAGACTCATCTAACATTGTCCATACTTACAAATGGAGTCAAGATAGCGCTATACCCAGTTATTTTCAGACCAGCATGTTTCAAGCCTATGCAAAGGTTTTCACTTCTGTCTGCTGCTTTGCTGCAAGTTAAGAACTAAGCAGCAGTGCCCGTAAGTGAATTTCAGTTGCCATCAGAACAGCACAGACAGCAGCACTCTATTTCATATCTATATCATAGATATATCTATATATGAAATAAATATATCTCTACATCATATTTTAACAATGCTTATACATATGTAATACATATGCAAGGCAAGTCACAGGAAGCCCTCGTGCCATTTCTGTCAGTGAGCATCAAAAGCTAGCAAAAGCAAGGTTCTGTCCATGTATGTATTTACCTTCAAGGAGGATATATCTCTATGTGCCACCCACAAAAAATAACCCAAGTCTGGAGGAAGAATTATCCATCTATTTGCCTGATGTTTAACTAGAGTTTGAATCACTTCCCATCTGCCCCAAAGGCAACTACTAGAGCATTACCTACTGTGTTAGGGGAACATGGTGAGGTTTTGGTGGGGGGAGGCTGCACGGACGGCTTCTGTGAGAAGACACTAGATGCTGCCCCCCACAACAGACAGAGCCAGTTCCAGAAGGGACTCACTGTTGGCTGAAGCTGAACGCAGCTGGTAGCACCTCTGTGATAACATATTAAAAGAAGGGTAAAAAACACTGCACAGCAGCTGTGAATGAGGAGTGACAAAAACATGAGAGAAACAGCCCTGCAGACACCAAGGTCAGTGAAGGAGAAGGAAGAGGTGCTCCAGGCACTGGAGCAGATATTCTCCTGCAGCCTGTGGTGAAGACCATGATGAAGCAGGTTGTCCCACTGCACGGGAAGACCACGGTGGAACCACCCTGCAGCCCATGGAGGGCTCCATGATGCAGCAGGTGCCTTGAATGAAGCTGCAGCCCAGGGAGGGGAGGCCAGCCAAAAGCAGGTTTTCTGGCAGGAACTCCAGCCTGTGAGGAAGCCAGGCTGGAGAAGTCTGTTTCTGAAGGACTGTACCCTGCTGTAGACACCCTAGCAGGGAGCAGGTGAACAGCTCAAGGAAGTAGGAGCAGCAGAGGGGAGCTCTTACAGACTGACTGCAACTCCTATTCCCCATTTGCCTGCACTGCTTAGGGTGCAGTGGAGGTGGGGAGGTAGAAGAGTCAGGAGTCAAGCTGAGCATGGTAAGAAGGCGTTTTGAGGGAAAGAGGGTTTAGTTTTGTCTCTCTTTTTCACTGCTCTACTCTGTTATCAATTGGCAGTGAATTAAAGTAATCTTCCCCAAGTGGAGTCCGTTTTGCCCACAGTGATAACTGGTGAGTGATGTCCCTGTCCTTATCTCAACCCACAAGCTTTTTCATTGTGTTTTCTTCCCCTCCACATGAAGGGGAGTTTGATGTGCACCTCGCAGCCAGCCAAGGCCAACCCACCACATCTCCTCAGAAAAGTCCCAAATCAGGGAATAATTTGAGCATATTGTGAGTCCTTCTCCCAAAGTTAAGGGAATTTAAGAAGGAGTTTAGGTTTTCCTGAGGAATCACACATTACTGAACTACATATCTTGTAATATGCACCACTAATAAAGGAGAAATCAGTTGGTTAGGCTGTTTCAAAGGCTGAAGAATGAATATCATCTACCAAGTTTTAGGATTTCCAATGTATAGACTCGCTATAAAACTGAATTTATTTATTTTCTATTGAGCACAGATAATTTGCATAACAGGGTATAAACTGAAGAAATGAAAGTAACCCAGGAGTTTTTTAAATGGTCACCATAGCATAACACTTTCCCCTTCCCCTTTTACATTTTCTTCCTGCTATCATCTAATGTAGAGCAAGACAGCTATACAAAGTCTGCCTACCTGTCAGGATGCAAGTTCTCTATCTGTGTGTGCGTACTCTCTGCTAGGAAAATGTACAGCATAGCTGCTCTTAGGCCCGACAGCCTCAGTGCTCATCTCCTTACCATGTAAAAAGGAAGATGTTTATACAGCAAGGCAAGGGGGACAATGACAGCCTGGGAGAGGCATGCATAGTCCGGCAAGGAGTGGGAAAGTTGGGGAGCTGCTGCCCAAGTTCTGGTGAGAAGCAGTTTGGTCTTACTCCTTCTTCCAGAAGCATGAAATATTCAGTGAAGAGAGAGCTGAACAAGGAAGCTGTTGGGAACCGGGCTTAAATACAAGGCAATACAGAACTCCTTGGAGGTGCACTGTTTAGGGACTGAGGGCTTGATGCCGAGGGAGGCATTTCTTTGAAGAGGGTAAACCCCTTGAAATTCAGCACTTTGTTCCAAGCTTTTTCTCTTTTTGAGAGATCCTCAAAAAAATACATCAGGGTGAAGTACCGCAGTTATCTTGGGTGCAGAACATCAAGTTCACAAAAATAGCAATAGAAGGCAAGTTGCTTCTTTCCAGCATGCTGAGAGTTGCTCTTAACCATTTCTCACCCAAATTCCTGTACCTTAATACATTTACATATATACATACATATATACACACACATGCATTTCTCCAAAGCATAATTATCAGCAATTTGCTTCAGAAGAATAGAAGAACTGCATTAAGATATTTAAGACCCGGAGGAATCTATTAGAGTTTAGTTCTGGGGACCATAGAATTCCTCTGTTTCCTCTTTTACTTTACCTGGGTCCATTGATCTAACAAGTTACTTATGTTGTTAATAAGGACAACGTAACAAACACAAGTCAAATTTAGGGACTGAGCAAGGAAGCAGGACTAAATAGCAAATAAAAATTTAGAGGAGCGTATATACAGAGAATCTAAGCAGGATGTGTGCTCTGCTGTCACTGAAATATAAACAACCTGGATAGTTCCTCAAAAATAACCAGGGTGAACAACAGCAAAGAGTCTAGGACAAGCAACTGTATCATGTGCTGATAGCCAATTTAATATTTGCTCTTACAGACGACATTAAGTGCTTAGTCAAAGGCAACCAGGCCCACACATTACTGTCACCCTCCTTTATAAAAAGCAAACTCACCCAAATGTGTTTCTACAAAGTCACTTCAGTGGATGACCTGTCTTGCTGCGTAAGTACAGATGACTTATCAAATAACAGAATATGAATGTCTGCAACTGAACCTTCTCAAATACAAGTACATGCATGCATGTACCTAAGTATTGATGCTTCTGTATTTTTGATACATGAAATGGTTTACAGAACAGTCATGGGCCATTTGAGATATAGAGATCAAAGTCTGCCTTGTTAAGCCACTTGTCCTCAATGCCCAGTCTCTGAGAATTGTCTCAGTGGCGAGATTCACACCATGGCTCCCATGCACAAGGAATTAACACATTAAAAACTACAGAGGCAGCAGGGGCAGTACAGCAGGATGTTGGCACCTGCATCATGTTATTTACTCAGCACTGAGGGCATATAGCACTATGGTTCATCACCTTTGCACTGGCCATTTCAGGAACAGATCCAACACAGGAGTAGCTACTGAGTTCTCCACTGATTATTATAAAAACATTTCTTTCAGAAGAGCCCAAAAAAATGGGAGGAGGAACGCAGGCAGACAAAAGATTATTCAGGAACTGATATAAAACCAAGGGTTGTTTTGGTTTGGTTTGGGTTTTTTTTTTCCCCCAATTGTGCTGGTAGTTCAAATCTTCTTTTAATAAGAGGTGAGCTTTGGAAAGGAGGTCTCCTATGAAGACTCATGGATTACACTTGCCAAACACTGATCACTCACTTTGTTTTAAAGAACTGTAAATTACATTCACGGTGACACAAAGGTTTAGCACAACGTCTGGGAACTGCCTAGAGTCTCAACAGGCAAAATACCTCCCCATATCCAAACCAGCTTTACATGTGGGGCAACAAGGAAACATGGGTCACATGTTTAGTTCAGAGTTTCAGATATTTCATCCTGCTATTATTCTTACCCACAATGAGTTAGTTACAAAGCTAGATTACAAAAGTATCACCTTCTAACTCCAGTTCTGCAACATCCACACCAGTAACACCCTTAACCAGCTGTATCCAGGCAGACAAGGTTCACATCTACCCAGCAGACTTAGTAGCATAAGGAAGTCCATTTCTATATGCAGGATCAAATCCTTTATGGATAGCATTAGAAAACAGTGTGGATTTTTGTCAGTTTTTTTCCGGGATTTCTCTTATACAAAAAGCTACAGCTGTTTAGAAAACACTGATAAAGTAAGCCCATCAAGATCTGTCTTGCTGTCCCTATCTTACAAACTGCAACTCAGAACAAGGCTCTTAGAGAGCTTGTGAATCACATGGCAGAGCCAATTCTAGAACCACAACCTGCTAGTTCCTCGGGCTCCAGGTTTCAACAAAAAATGGTATTTTTCATCCTCCTTTATTGGTCTCCTTTCCCATGCTCAAGTTTCCCTTGCAACAGCTTCTGACAGGCCACGTATAGAGACCAGAAAGGGAGCAGACACATCCCACAAGGACCTTCAGTGGCAGCAGATGATGTAACAAGTATAAATGCAGGAGATGGTTCAAACTAGGATGTGCTGACCTAATGACCTCTACTTTCCCTTCCTTTCTCCATTCCTCGAGAAAGGAAAACCAAGTATTCAGCAACTTGGATGGCTCTGTACTATAAACTAGAAGTTACACCTTTTGTACCAAGTATTTTGTGCATGTGCACACAAACATACATCTCTGTCATTACTCCTACGCAAGAAGGAATTAAAGCATTGCTAAATGCTTCAAGGACAACAATCAGAAGATAAAAATCAGAAGCACTGCGAAAAGGATATTTGTTTCCTTGGTACACTCCCTTAAAATGATCTCTTTATATTTTCTGGAATTGTGATGTACATTTTACTAATTTTGGGTAGCTTCTCCAAGCTGTTTCCTAGCAGTCTAATTCATAACTTGTTTGGCTTTATTGTTTTGTTTATTTCAGAAAGCCAGAAAATCACAAAATTGTAGAATGCCTTGGATTGGAAAGGACCTCTAGAGTTCATCTAGTCCAGCCCCCCTGCAGCGAGCAGGTACATCCTCAACTAGACCAGGTTGCTCAGAGCCTCATCAAGCCTGACCCTGAATGTCTCCCACCACCTCCTTGGGCAACCTCTTCCAGTGTGCCACTCATAGTAAAGAACTTCTTCCTAACCTAAAATGCAACTAATGAATAAAGAAAAGAAAAATCTATAAAAATCTGCAAAAATCTTAAAA
>WTSP01020077.1:0-15782 GCA_025331215.1 Actenoides lindsayi
AGTCCTGTCACTGGACACCACTGAGAAGAGCCTGGCCCCATCTTCCTGACACCCACCCTTTAGATATTTATAAGCATCGATAAGATCCCCCCTCAGCCTCCTCATTGGATTTACACTGAAAGAAAACTGATTTAGAGGGAAAGTGGGGATCTACTCTCGCTTTAGACTCTTGGATGAATGTCTACAAGATATTCTTTCTATCATTTAGAAATATTGATATATATGATCTTTAAAATAGGATAACTTAGCGATTAGTTTTCATGTTCTGTGACCTTGGAGTCTTCCTTGATTCTCTGCTAATTGATCAACAGATTCTTGTTTATGCACAATGCAGCTGCCACCATAGATTTTGGGCTAGGTCTTGGCCAGCATACGACTTTATAGCTGCATTTTGGTGACACTGCTGCATCAAAAGTAATTTTAACTGCATGCGTGGCTAGCCACCTTCCCAACTTGACTGCATTTATCCTAGCACCCTGAATACCAGGAAAAGATGCTCTATTATTTCTGTTTCTCAGGTGGGAGAAGAATAATATACCCTTCTTTAGGTGATCCATCATTCATTGATGCTGATAACAATCAGGCTATTGACCGCTGAGCAGTGAAGAGCTCTTGCTTGTTACTGTCAAAGTTCCTTTGTTTAGTGTTACTGAAATGCTCAGTGAAGCAGAGACCTCAGCCCAGTGCTTATGCTGTGCACACAGGGTGTGGAAAGCCAAGGTGCTAGGCTACTGTGCCAGTGCAAAGTGGGGTAGCTCTCCTATGATGCAGACAGCTGGAGCAGAGGACTAGGGCATCATAACCCAATGATTTGGGCATTCATCTTGGAGGTCAGTGACTTCAAATCAAGCCTCTGGCCTGAACCAGAAAGAAGAATGATTTGTTTGTCTCCGAAGTGCATTCGTTAGCCACTGTGTTACTGGCTGGTTTTTGAAAAAGAAAGAAGATATTCATTGACCAGAAGTTCTACATACTGCCTTTTTCAGACCATATCACTCCTTTCAACACTTCAATCAAAATGGTTTTCTAAAGTTTTAAAAATTATAACAGTTAAAAAAAAAATATATACAGCTTTTTTCTTTTTTTTTTTTTTTTTAATTGGAAACTTCCCAGCTGGGTCTCATACACATCCAGCAAGGGTAAGGTCTGAACAATCCTCTCCCCAAACCAAAGGCAACACCACTTTGTCTTGCATTTCTCAGTCTCTGTTATATTTTCTTCTGGAGTAAAAGTTTTTTTAAATTTCTTTCATCTGTGGGTTTATTTTTTTTATACCAAACACCAGTCTCAGCTGGATAGGCCTATAACTGCCCACTGTGCAGAATATCATGGTGGGGAAACTGATGCAGTAGATCCTCCTAAAGATTTAGAAATGAATTGATGTGAATGCCCCTAAGTTGTATTGTGGGGTTTAGGTGTGACGTAGTGTATAGTAGAAGAAACAGGTTGCTTTGGTCCTGTGTAAAGCAGAATGGATACATGCAGTGTGATACCCAGAATGGATATGTGTCGTAAGGCTGCTAACAATTTATTCACTCTTAGGTTTTCATATTCCAACTCCAGATTTCTTCTGGTTTGATGCCAAATCCTGGACAAAAGATTTCCTTTTTCATTTTCCAGTGTGAATAGCTGGTAATCTCATGCTTTACAGGAACGTATCGGAGTCTCTAACCTTGGACAACTTTTGTGCTCCACTGTCAATTCCTCTGAGCGTTACACCTGCTATGCATGAATGCTGTAATTTTACAGCATGACCTGCAGACAGGAACAGAGGGAACTGGAACCTATTAGACCATGAATTTCATTTTCTGAGGACCTGCAGCTCCCATTGAAGTTGTGAATGTTGGCAATTTCTGAAAATGAGACACCCCCCCCCCTTCCCAGCTTTTTACAAGAAATTTTGATGAAAGCCTCTGGGGCTGAAGTATTGTTGCAAGAAGGCTGATAGTTAATAAACCTTGTCAGCCCTGCTTCATTCTTCTAATCACATCTTACAGTGTGTTTTGGTTTCATTTCTAATCTCATCTGTTCTCGCCTCTCTCACTCTGCCTGTAACTTTAGCTTTATGACTGAAAGCCCTTGATGGGAAATGCAAACACATGCATCACTTGCAGAAAGGTGAAATGTGTTTCTACCACTATTTTTTTTTTTTCAATTTACAGTATAGAAGAAATTCTTTTTTGAGGAAAGCTTTACTGTAACGCACTGTCCTGTCTTCACACGTGGAACCCAGAGCTTATTTGTCACAGATACACAACCATTTCCAAAAGCAGATTGTTCCTTTTAATAAAGAACAGGTTCACCCTCTTTTGTCCAACCTCTGCTCAGGACACAGCCAGCACCAAGTCCTGACAAGGTGGGGGATTGCATTCTGTGATTTAGAAAGTCCACTATCAGAGATGAACATAGCTGCAATCAATCCAGTGATGTTAATTATCATCAGATGTAAATCAGGGGTCCATGTTCTCAGCCCCCTTCTTTAAACTCTGGGAAATCTTCCTTGCTTCAATCAAAGCTAATAATATAAGTAATCTGCATGTCTTATATACACGGTACAGTTGAGGTAGCAGTTTCAGTTGAGTTTTATTAATAAGTGCCATAAATACAACACATGACATTAAGAGAGTTGCATGTAGGGTCAGCATTGCACACGCTGCAGTAATAGATTCTGTAATTTAAAAATGTGATAAGGAAGCACCTGTATCAACTGATTTAATGCAAAGTAGTAAGATCTCCAAAAACTAGATGGTTTCTTGACTGTGTGATGCATTTCTGAGTGCATCAGATCACTGCCAGTGCTTGATCTGCACAACAGTTCAGTGGAGTTCTTTGCAGCATCTACAAGAAAATTGTGTCTCTTCAGCTTGAGTTGCAGCAGGTTTTGTTTCCCTGTTTGGTCAAGGCCAGCCAAAATTGCTACTGCAAATGTCTGCATCACTGACATTGTCTTTGACCATCTATAATCAATCCATGACTTTAGACAGAATAGCAAACGAATTTAGCTTGAAGATCCCTCTTCAATGGAATGAGCCAAAGGTTTCTGCCTTGTTGAATTCCAGTTCAATGAAAGGTGAAGCTATCTCTCAACTGTCCCCTCTGTGGTGTTGCTAATAGGATTGTTCTTCTCCCAGACACCTGCTTTCATGTAACTTGCAAGAGCTTAATATCTTGGAGAGCAGTTTCAACTTGATGTGGCAGAGCAGTGGTTTCAGAAGTCCTGGGGAGATGGATACAGGGGCACACAAGTGAATGCATAACCTCTGCTTCCATGAGGAACCAAGCAAAGGAGCACTCTTACAATAAGAAGAAGATTATTTATCAAAAGTATAAGGTTACAGAAAGCAGACTGGACAAACATGCAGAACAGCATGCAACACCAATGAAACAGAACATTTCTTTCTCACAGAACTGCTCAGGGTTGGCCTAGCATTGCACTTTTTTTAAGCCATCGAAAGTTTTAAGGCTCATGAAACAGTTTCCACCAGAATGTTTTTGCTGTCTTTCTAACATGTTTCTTTATGAAATGTCTATTTTCTTCCTTTCTTTTTTTTTTTTTTTTTTTTAAGGGAAATGTGAAGACTGTGTCAAAAACATGTTCACCAGTTTAAACTAGATTTTGAGACTCTCCAAACACTGAGGCATTTTTCAGTGGCCAGATGCTGAAAGGGAGACAATTTTTCAGTTTGAAGTGTTTTGAGAAGTATTTCTTTTAATTAAAATGCAAAATATTTGAGAGAAAATGAAAGCACTTTCACCACTACGTAAAATAACTCCCAGGCAATTCTGACTTGAATATTGATTCAAATGGGAGCAGAGACTAAATCTGAGAACATTTTAAAATGGCCCTAAAGGCAACTGAGGATTTTTTAGAATGGCCATGTCAGTGAAGCTGGTATGGAGAGTGTAGTAAGATGATGCTCACAGCCCAGGAGTTGGGAGGAGTGTAATGGGGGACACCCTGAATGAGGAGTGTGAAAAAGGCCAGTGGTGAGTTTTACAGTGCGACCTCCCAACATAATAATACCAAGCAGCTTTTGCATGCCTTGTCTTGCACTCAGCACTGGGTAAGCAAGTCTTCAGCAAAACAGGACTGCAGTTTTGGTAGAGGGCCATGCTGTTGGACTGTTTCTTCAGACATAGAACCCACTGTTGTCTGTCACACTGTGTGACCAGGCTGGAAGTTGAATAGTTAATGGATTAAATGCTTAGCTGTGCTGTCCAATTTGACTAGTCACTGTATTTTATCTTTAATGCACTGTGCTGTGTTGGCAACAGTGTTTCTATTAAATTAATTGGGGTGTGAGTGGTTTTAATTCATATTTGTGCTGTCTGGCTAACATCTCCATGAGCCGGTCTCTGATTAATCTTGTCAAATATATCCTACCATCAATGCATACCAAGTTCTTATAAAATACTGATGTATTTGTCAGCAGACTGAAGTATTTTCAGTGCACACAGGTAAAATTTGGATCTCCTTGAGGTCATATTCACATTTCATAGTAGGAATGTAAAAAATACCCATAAAGATGAAAACAGAAACTGCATACCACTTACTAGAAAGAAAAAACCAGAGGATCTTTCGAGGTCCCTTCCAACCCTTAACATTCTGTGATTCTGTGATAAAGACTGCAGATTAAGTAAATTTCCCAGTATATGAAAGAAATCGTCTCTACTAATAACTAGAATGTACACCACTGCTGGTTTGCCAGTGCAGAGTATGAAACAAAGCAGAGAATGCAATTATGACAATAGTTATCCTTGTTTATCAAAAATATACACTGAACTAGAATGCAGTAGAAACTCCTGCACAACTTGCAGTCAACATGGTTGTTTCCTGGCCAAGGCTCATGCCCGTCGTCGATGCACATCAGTTTTCCCTCACAGGAAGAGCAGTGCTGGCTGCAGGTCAAGTCCATCCAGCTCACCTTCACTAAAAGCCAGACGATGCCAGCACTAGATCAGGTCAGCTGTTGCTTTGTCTAGCTAAGCCTTGCAAACCTCCAGGGGCAGAGGTTGGGCAGCATCTCCTGTTTGCCTGCTCCTCTCTTGTGCTGCTCTCCTGGAGAAGAAGGTTGGGGTTTTTTTTTCCTAAATTGTCCTAATCCAACCCTCCCAGCCACAATCTGTGACTGCCACCTCTTATGTCATCTGATGACAAGGAAAGAAGTTTGGCTACAACATCTTTGCATCTTCTCTTCAAGTACACATAGACTCCTACCATATTGCTTCTTACCCTTTTCTTCAACAGACTGTGTACCATCTCCCTCCACTTCTCCTTGTAGGACACATGCCCATGGCCCCTGCCCATCATGGTAGCTCTCTGCAGGATGCTCTCCCGTTTCTCCACATCCTTTTCAATCTGGGAGGCCCAGGACTGGACACAGTATAGCAGGGCAACCTCATCAATGCTGAGCAGAGGGGAATATGATCTTTCCTCAGCCTGCTGGTCACCCTGCTCCTAAAATAGCCCAGTACTCCTTTGGCTCATCCTCCACTTGATATCCACTGTGACCCTCAAGTCGCTGTCTTTGTCCCATCTCTCTTCTATTAACTTATTGCCTGCTCTTTCTCGAGTCATTGATTCTATTTGCAGGTGCCCCTCATCCCTGCTGCTTCAGGGTGTCTGTCAATTTGAAGTGTGAGCATTGTGCAGTCTTCAGGAGGCTGTCCCACACTGGATGTTTGAAGAGCACTCAGTACAGTGGAGTCCCCTAAGCTTGCTTATATTTGTGCTTACTCATAAAATGGAAAGGTTTTACTTTCTATTGCTATTTTAATACACCCATTAAATAAAATATGTCATCTTCTTATTTTAGTAGACCAACAATAACAACCATACTGTGAAGAATGAGCATGATAAAAGTGCAAGGAATATAACAGATTCTTGTCCTCTTTTGAATAGACTGAAATCTGTGTAAATGTCCAAAGATTCAGTAATGGTGGAATCTGCTTCATTGACCTGGAAGACAACTAATCACAGTCTAAGTTTACATTAGTAACACACTGCCCAGGGATGTTTCTGAGCACTGAAAAGCAATGATCTGTACTCTTGAATTCTTAGGACGTCATCTTACATGTTTCTGCCCCATAACCAGTCCTCCCAAACAACTCCCATCCAAGTTTTGGGAGCTGGAATTTACCAGAAGCTCTTCCTAACAGGTAATTTGTGATCACTACATCTTAGAGACTTAAGAGAATGTAGTAGCATAAATCTGCAACACGTCATGTAGCCCAGGAACATTTAGTGCCTAGGTACAATCCCAGGCATGTTTAATTTACCAGTAGACACAGCCATACATGCTTGCCCTGTGCAATTATGTGGAACTCAGCTTCTCCATTCATACAACAGCAGTAATTGAGAAATAAATAACTTTTCTTCCATTACTGGAAAAGGTAAGGCTCATGTTATTTGGAATGAAGCACAGATCAATAACCTTACGCCAAACAAAATAAAACCCTTTTAAGATGTAGAAGAAATCATATCACTTGCTGTAATAGGCTTTATTCCTATCTTCGTAGCGGTAAAAAAAAAGGACTCCTGTGATTTAGGCTCTTTGCAAAACATATTTCTATGTCAGGTCATCTCTTCCACCAGCTTTTCCTCTTAAAAATAATAAAAAAAAAAGAGCTCCATACATCTCTCCATCTCACTCACTCCATGGTTCCCTCCATCCTGCTTTCCCCTGCACCATGCATTGTCCATCCCCCTGCTGTCCAGAACAGACAGCCCCCAAGCTCTCCCTTCTGTTTCCTTCCATGCACAGCCCATGTCTCCCTCACTGCTTCCACAATGACACAGTTTGGTTGGCCATGCTGATTCATTCCAACTAGGAAGGGACCGACTGTGCATCAAGTGTCGCTGTAGTGGTGCTGGGGTTGCGCAGCTCAGCCTCCCGCTGCTGCAGTGACAACAATGAACTTTTTAGGCTCACCTTTATAGTTTTCTGTGAACATACACAGCCAGCTCTCAAACTACTTCACTTTACTCAATTTTCACCTCTCTCAACATGTAGAGCAGGACAAAGGAAGTGAAAGAGCCACAGTAAGATGCTGTCACAGAGGCAGATGCACAAACAGAGGAAAACACCACTCGGTACATAGTCTTGTGACAGGAGTCCAAGAAAAAGAATTTATTTTGTCTGTAGTGTGACCTGAGAGGAGCTCAGAAGCGTGAACTGTCTCCTGGGAGGTGATTTACCCCATAATTCTGCTGGTGGACAGGGCTCTGAACAGCGTAAATCAGAAAGATTGAATCATATTTACCTGATTCTACCACACACTTAAGCCACATTAATACATCCAATGGAAGAATCAGTCTCTGCACTGAACAGCTACAGTTCCCTCTGCTCTATTCCATCTCCCTACTATAATGAGTCAGTGTAACCCCTGACTAAAATCTATCTCAGGAGGTGTAGTCAAACCAGAGAGAACAACATTCGAGAGAATACGACTGCATGATTTAGAATTACACTTTGTACAAACCTGTGACAATTTGGAGGAGCAGAATGAAGTTATCACTCCATGCAGAAGCTGAGTCTCTTGACATATTTAAATGAAAGGAAACTTGCAGATTTCCTCATTTCCACTTTTCATCTTTATCTTGGCTTTCCATTGTAATTCAGGATGGTAACAGTATCCAAGCATTGGAATAGCCTGCAGGAAGGGCTCATATTCCAGCCTCCCTGCTACTTGGGTAGCACCCTACATGGTGCTAGAGCAGTTTCAACTTGAGCGATGAGCAGCCCAGAGTGGTAGTAACCAAGTCCTCTCCCACATAACTCAGTATCTAGAAGTGAGAATTCAGTGGTTCCAGTTAAATACCTTCTGTCACTTTACATGTGCTCTCAAAGAGTCTTTAAAGGAAGATTAATAATGAATTCTGCATTGTCTTTAGTAAAGGCATGTGGCATATGCTGGTAGTATCTACAGTGAGGACTGTTGCCACATTCCAGCTTGCTTCAGTAGGTGCTGTCAGAGCTGTGTGAATGTTAGCGGGCAGGTTGCCAACCCAAGAATTTACTTCTAGACCTTAGAATTTTTCTTTTCATTTGTGGTTTATTAATTTTGAGAGAGCAGTATTTGCTTGTTCCATCAGAAAAAGTTCTCTTTTTGCTTTCCTTTTTTTTTTTTTAGTTTTGGGATATTCTTCATTGGATTTTGGTGAGATCAAACTTTCTTCAGAGCCCTTAAAGTGGTTGTCAAGGTAGTGTATTGTTCAGTAATACGAAAATGCAACAATTCAGTCTTGCTCTCAGTGTGTGTGTATAGAATTATTTTTTTCAAGCGCTTCCCTAATAATCTAGTAACACCGACCAGCATATTTATCAGAAAAACTGATTAAGTAACCTCTCTAGTACACTTCAAGTATTAAAAACTAAGCCATACTCAATCAAAGCTTCTTAGAGGAAGTTACTTCACTCATTTTCATGCGCAGTACATCGATCTCATCCATATCAAGAAATAAAATGTTTGCTATTGTGTTTCACAATCAGAATAAAAGGGTTTTTTTTTAATTTGTTTTGGATTTGGTTTTGGCTTTGGTTTTCTTCAGTAAAGTCACATAAACAGCTCACAGTACAGGACCCAGGATGGTATTGATGAAGTTAATGGGTTTTCAATAGACCCTCAGAGATTACCCTCTGCAGTTCTAGGTGGATTATTAAAATTGCATGACTGCCAGCACTTCTGAGGTGAAAATGCAATGTGTTTAGATGCAGTGCAGTAGTTTTAAATAGTACATTATGTAACAATACAGTAACAAAGCAGAAACAGGAGAAAAAATCATAATCCCCTGTAGGATACTCTTTTATAGTTTGATCCGAGAAACATCAAGTTTGGCTTTTTGAGAATGCTATCATGTCTTCATTTATCATTTTTCTGATAGTAGTGGCTAATCTGCATCTGGGTATAGATGGGCTTAAGAATTTCAGAGCTTGCATGAAGTCACGGTGATGACTAGTCACTAAAGTTTGGCAGGGTTTTGTCCTCTGAGAATTATCTCTGGACGTTCAGTAGACAGATACTGATGGGAGAGCCTTAAGCATCAAAACAAAGTATCAAAAAGATGATGTCAGTGACGTGATATAGGAGATGAGAGCCAGAGGAAAAAAAAAGCACAGTAACAAACACTGGCAACGTGGCATCCAGCATTGTTAGCAGTTGTAGGAGCTGAAAGGCACAAATTAATTAGGTATTGAGTTCTTCCGATTTCCTTTAAGAAAAAACATTGATTTTTGCTGTTTGTTACTGACAGTAACTTTGTAGAGAAGATAAAAAAGGACTGCTGTATTTGCTTTTCCTCTACTCCTGCTCTCAGGAGTGGGTTTAGCCAAATAAATCTGGGACATTATTTGCCTGCCATCGTAACTAAGGCTGTGCTGATTGAATATCTTGGGGTGAGGTGGGAACCTCCTGCTCTGAGTCTGGCCATGTAGAGAAAGGAAGAAGCAGATGTTGTAGCACAGCTGAGCATCAGTGACAGAGCTTGCTGGAGGGGAAAATTAAGCACTGATCTGGGAACAAGCTATAACGAACCTGTTCTACCAAGCCTAATTTACTAACTCTACCATAGCTTTGGACACAGCAGGCACAGTGCTCCTTCTGTACGTTTTCTAGGATGGAGATGCAGTTTTGAAATGAAGATATTAAAATCTTGCATTGTGCCTTGAGTATCCACAGGAAGTGTGCTGGTGCACTGAACTAGCTACTCCACACAAAATCCTACAAAGGACAATGCAAAAGAGTGGATATTTAAATTCCTATTCCATCACTTCTATCTACGTGGTATGAGGAAGAAAATATTCAGTGTTGAGTTACTGCTTTGAAAATGGTAGGGGGGATTCTGAACACTGTAACCCTTGTAAAAGGCAGGGGAAATTGCACAGAAAGGAGGGGAAAAGGTGTAGATGAGTTCACATAGAAGGTATTGATCTTGAGATTAAGTTCAATCTGAACTGTCTGATATTTTCAAAAGCAAAGTTGGCCCTAACTTTCCAAAAACATTCATGGTGATGCTTGAATCTATATCTGTCATAAAGGTTTTGTTTTCAGCCCTCAAAATCTGCCATTTGGGTTTTATACAGCATATTGAGTTGCATCATTTTGTGTTTATTTTT
Organism: Actenoides lindsayi; assembly: GCA_025331215.1. Classification (NCBI taxonomy): domain Eukaryota; kingdom Metazoa; phylum Chordata; class Aves; order Coraciiformes; family Alcedinidae; genus Actenoides; species Actenoides lindsayi. The sequence goes on from WTSP01020077.1 coordinate 10,116, forward strand.
CTTGAGATATAAATTCTCCTTGAGAAACTATCTTAGCATCATATAAAATATCTATCTTGTGCTGGGCTTTATTCTGCTTCGAGCCAGTAAGAGTTCATGTGCACTTAGTTCGCTGAGAGACACAAAAAAACCCCTCATAAAACAAAGAGTACCCATCTCAAGGTGAGTCACTCACGCCTCTTTGCATAAAAGCCACCAACACTTGCACTATGTCCCAGCAAAACTCATATGAAAAACATTATTCTCAAGTCCAGCTCGTTAGCTAGATAATTAAGGGGCTGAAAACGTAGCTTCCTTAGATCTGAGGACACTGGGGACAGCTCAGTTCCCAATGTTTTCAATACATGGGCTTTAATGACTGAATCAATGAGTTGCCAGAAGGGCATCAAGATTTTAAAATATTACTGTCTCATGCTTAATTTGCAATACTTTTGCTTTTCTGTCATCACAGTTAAGATGACAGCGTGCAGTGATTTATTCAAGAACAAAAAGTTTTCAGGCCTTTCCCTGCGTTTTGATTTTTTTTTTTACGTAAGGAATCATAAAACTTCACTCGTAATTTTTATATATATAAATACAGCTACTTCGTATTGTGTAGGAAGATCTGTAAAGGGCTCTGGCACTTGGATTTCTTCTGGTTTTATGGAAGAGAACATGTCTATAATTAAGCTTCTGCCATACAGGATTTTCTTATTGATTTTCCCTTTTGACAGGATTGATTTTTGTATTGACTAGGAAATGAAAACCAGTAAGTAGAATCTGACATAGAATTTGGACACTTCAGTAATGTCATTTACTACAACAAGAGCTAAACCAGAATATAAATCACCACCAGTGTCTTCTGCATATGCAAATGCATTTTTTTTTCCTCTGGGCCATAGCTGCACCCTGTTTGAGGAGGGCAAATAACCATAGCCAATAATTCACCTGTCACTGAAATGAGTATGGATTGGAGGGAATTTGTATAGAATCAGGATACCTGGCAGCGGATTTTGCCCTGGAAAACATTAACATATAATACGTCAGAGAAGCTAAAGCTTCCCTCAGCCCTTTCACATGGAATAAACGGGAGAACAACCTGCGGGCGAGTGGATTTTTATGCCAACCCGAAGTAAGCGTTGGCTCTGCTCCTGTTGCTGTTACTCACTGCTGGAAATGACCGCGGATACTGATGTTGCTGTTGATCGGTGTCGAGCGGCGGCACGACACGAGCGTCAGGTGCGCTATAGGTCGTAACGTTGCAAAGCGATCGTGCTGTTGTTCCGAGTGAATATAAACCATAAACGCAAATATCCTGCACCCACCCCGCAGCACAGTGAATTTGCAGAGCATCGGGTGAAAAATCGCTGCGAGTTCCTCACCTAATAATCGGAACGGTCACCCAGAACTGCTAATAAATCAGGCGTGGGCATGCTCAGACAGTCTAGCCGGATTATTTATTTTTTCATTACGGGCCTTGATTTCGCAATTTATTATTCCTATCGTTACTTACATCGTACTGATACGCGCGTTTTTCTCTGGCGAGGCCCGAACTCGGGAAGAGATGCACATCCCTGCCCCGGGGATCCCACTCCAGCTATCGTGACCCACGCATCGTTCAGTGCCGAATCCTGCGCCGCGCTGGCAGCTCCAGGCGTCTGCCCCCAGCCTGGTCCCGCGAGCAGCTGGCACAGGGAGCACACGCAGCTGCCGAGGTCTGGAGGAGCGCGTCCAAGCGCTGCACCGTGTTTGGGGCAGCGAGGCTGCCACTGGTAGGGCAGGAGTTGGCAGGGTGGCAGCGGCTGCGTTCAGACGGGCATTTTGCCAGATGCGAACCTCGCAGCAAGGTGCAGAGCCCAATGCCAGGCCTTTCCGTGGCTCAGAATTCATCACGTGCGGAATAAAGCGGTAACATGCGACGTTTGACTGTTGGGAAAGACGAAAAGAGGCTATTTCCAAATTCCCCAAATGACACGAGTTCTGCAATTAGAAGTAAAGGAACTTCAAAGTCTCCAAAAAAATGCTGCAATAAGTGTCATAAAGCCGCCAGGGGGGAAGAGCAATACAGCTGTCATGAGACACGGAGCTTGCCTTGCCTACCATTTTGTTTCTGGGCTGAGCAGTTGTCCTTCAAGCAAGTGCGTGCATAACACAGCTTGCCTCAGTCTTGGGTGGCCCGGGGAACTTCCCTCTCCTCCTCTGCCTATCAGTATTGGAAATAAAATCGTCAGAGGTGTTTTAACAGCCCCAGGTTTAGGAAGAAATCTGTGACGGACTGTGGAGGGCATCATCTATGAAATGTCTTTGGAGATTCGCTCCCCCAGCGCTGAGCTGATGGCACTCAGAACCGCTGGTTTTCCGAATGTGCTGAAGCTCCTGCATTTTTCTGGGCTTTCTCCGCAGATGGAGTGAGTGGAAATAACTGAGTTGTGAGAAAAGGCTTCTGTTTTGGTGTACCAAGAGGCTTGTCATAAGAACATTAGCACACTTAGTAAAATGTCTTGTTTGTCCATGCCCCAAGTTTTATACAGAGGTATTGCATTTTTTCTATTTTTTTTTTTTTTTTTAAGAAATCCAAATAAAAAGCTAATAGCCAATTTCTGAGCAGAGCTGACTAGACGAAAATTTGATAACATGAATCTATTCCCAATAGAGAAATTCTGTTGTGCTCTGGTCAACAGAGGAGGCATTTGGACACAGGTAACAGCCAGTTTAAAAGCAGGACCGGCTCCAGTGGCCAAGGTTGCTGTTTCACACTGCACTGCCAGCAGTTTCTGCCTTTGCCAATACTGGGCGTACCCCTGGAACCAAGAGGCAGCATATGAGCCACCATGTCATACCTGCCTTCCCACTGGTGGTGGAGATGTGACTAGCAGTCCCCCAGTCCTGCTGAATGATCGCTGTCATTTAAGCATGCCAAAGCTGTTATGTCCTTCACCAGATCCATCTGGAGCCTGCCCCAGATCTGTTTTCAGGGAGAGGGAAGGCTGAAGGACTTTTTCTTACGGTTTTCTTCTCATACTCTTGTCACACCACTCTGTGCAATAGGGTCCTGCCTTAGGATGCCAAACATGGGCAAACTTACCAGTGAACAACAGATTGCAGAGTTCTCATTTGGAGCTTGCAGCCCAACTGTTTTCTCCACCCTTTCTCTTTGTACATTAATCGCATGACTGAGATGTCTCTACCACCACCGCAGGAGAGAAACCAAGTTAAAACTCAGCATCATCCTGCCTCGTAGCTAACCAGAGAGTCCCACCGCTTATTTAGGGGTTTCCAGAAGGACTCAACATGTAATGCAGAGCTCCAAGGGACCATGGCACTGCACTCCAGATGGCAGATTGCAGCCTTGCAGCAGCCAGGACCCGACAACTGGGTACACTTTCGTTGTGAGGAAGACAGCTTCAAAGATCCAAACCTTGAAGTCACAGCAGCGTTTCCACAGTTAGCAGAGATTATGTAAACCCTGAGCCAAAGCCTCCAACATCTCCTTTGGTTTGAACAGAAGGCTGAAAGTGGAATGGTGAAATGTTACAGATTCAGAAACCATAAATACAGTAATGACAGTCAAATGACAGTCAAATGACAGTCAAATTAATATCAGGACTTCATACAAGTGTTGCTACTTCATAAAATAACAACAATAGAAAAAAACTCCTCAATATACATACACATTTCTAATTCAGCCACCTAGAGAAGAAAGAAGAAAGTCAGTCGGGGTTGCCTTAGAAAGTTATTTTGATAGTTGAACCTCCTCCTTCTAGCTGGGCTGCTGCCGGTGGCTTTTAGATGTTCTCCTTGGCAGAAGGGTGAGGACAGACCACCTCAATGCTTGGGGGACATGTGCCCAATCTGGGGTCCCCCTTCCCCATCTCAACTGTAGAATGGTCCCCACAGTGATCCCTCTACGCACTTCTACCAGGGCCTGGTTAAGGGGAGGGGCCCTGACAACTCTTTGGCATGTTACTTATCTATTCAAAGCTCAGTTTGCAAGTGGTTTCTCTATAGACTGGAAACTCTGACAGTTTTATGTACAAGTAATTACATGATAGCTTTATGCTTTGCATGGCCTCTAAGCACTTGCATACCTGAAATAAATATGCAGCTGTTTTTCCTGTAAATGCTGAAAATCTGCAAAGTAAAAATATAATAGCAGTCAATGTACCACATATGTTTGGAAATATATACCTTTATGTCAAAGTGTAAATAAAAGGATCTGTGCAAAGTGCAAAGGCTACTGGAAACTCTGCGCAGTGACGTTCAGATATAGCTGAACAGCAGTTTAATCATATGACTTACAGGAAGTGTTTCCCCTAGCATCAAGAAAGGAAATGTAAGAAGAAAAGTCACTGAGAGAGCAAAGGTTTCGTTGCCTTTCACTTGCTTTACAGTTTGGTGAGGAATTTGTTCAAAATGGCCCTCCCTCTGTCTAGTGGCCATATTCAGTATTGGAGCATAATAACCAAAAAAAAATAGGAGAGAAAACTTAGAGGGTGAAGAATTTCCTCAGGATAACCACAGATACCTGCAGAGAACCCTTTCGGATGTTTATTGCTCTTTTGCAATGCTCCTGTGCACTGTGCAGCACTTCATTTGACACATCTGAAGTGCCTCAGCTGCCGTTATTCCGCAGGCTTCATTTACCTCAGCACACCAGTTCACATCAAACAAGGATCTGGCACACGATTTTCAGAGTTAAGAAATGCAGAGCTCTTCTCTGTGGGGTTAGTAGAAGCAGAGGACTTCCCTACGGCGTGTAACGGTGCGTACTCCTGTTGGTAATCCACCGCATCAGTGTTGAAGTGAGCGTTGACGTAAAGCTCTAATTAAAACCAAACCCACAGCACCCCCGATATACAGGCACAGGCACACACAGAGATTCCCAAACCCAAAACATCAACCTGTCCATACAGAAATGTGGGTGCAACACCCCTCCTCAATACTGGCAGATGAGAGCGACTTTATCCTATGACACTAGGTGTATGGTGGACTTGGGGTTGTAAACAGAAGATGTTGCAGGAGTAGGGAATCTGTGCCCTTCCCTCTCTCAGCTCTTGCTCTCAGAGAACAAGCCTCTATCATTTGACACAGGGGGCTTTATGGTAGATCTTTTTCTTCTTTCTATTGCTGAATTGTGAAAGCCAGCAAGGCAGGAAAAAAAAAAATAGTGTTGATGTTGGCAATGATAACTTATTAAAAAAAAAAAGAAAAAAAGGAAGCATATTAACATTTCAAACACCTTAAATGAGGGGAAAACAAAGCCACACCGATCTCTGGGTAAATCTGCAGCTGGTGTTAAGCAGCAGAGTGTCACTGAGGCGCGTGATGGCTTCTGCTAGTTTAAAGAGAAATTAATTCAGTAAGGCTCTGTAGTTTCATGCCATGGAGGTCAGACTGGGTGAGCACTGTGGTACCGTGTGGTTTTCTATACAAACTGTAGAAAGTAGCCAAGATTATGCCCTTTCTTTAAGCAATGCTGTGTATTGCCACTGCTGAAACAGAATCCTGGCCTAAACAGACCATTGATCTGACCTAGTAAGATGTTCCTTATGTTTATATAATCTCATCTATAAATCTCCACTATCTGAATAAGTCCCAGCCTATGCTTATGTTATGAAATATTTATCAATCTGTCTACTTAGGCTTGATCCTTCCTCTTGTATTCCATTTCTTCCTTTTATTTATATT